>WYDF02305278.1:0-15325 GCA_009867245.2 Adranes taylori | reverse complement strand
ATATCTCCTAGTACACATTTAATCTGTTACAATGACCGATTTGTTCAGATTGGTAAAATTTTACGTTGATAAAGATCACACTGACATTATCACCCCTGACATGACATGCAAAGATCAGCCCGTATACACCTGACATTGCTACTGGCACTATGCTTGAAAATGGTGTATTTTTGCCATTGTACCGTTAGTAAAGTTCTTTATTAACCTAAAATTTTACCTATTTAAAAAATTAATTAATTCATTACGGATACAATACAAATGTTATAAAAACAGTATGTAAATAGTGTAAGTACTGTAAAAGTAAGTAAATTGTATAATTCTCTACATAAATGTTTGAGATCATTTTTGAAATATTAAATTAGATAAAATGTTGAATATCGTTACATTTAAAGATGTTTATAAAGATCGCGGATACAAAAGCATCAGATTATGAATCGCTGGCAGGATCTATCTATTGTTAGAGAGATGTTTAGGGCAAATTGAAACTCTAAACAAAACTTTGCTCACGATAAGTATAGCTTATTGGTTTATATTAAGGGGGTACATATAAAAAACGCTGTAATAATTAGTAATATCTGAAAAGTAAATGGAATAAGATAAATGATCCTGTTCCACTGACTACTGAGATAAGAAAACATAAGACATAAAAATAGCCACAAATAACTTATAGTAATAATTCATTATTTACGAATGCTAAAATATTTAAATTTTCTGCAAAATAATTTTTATAAAAAACTCTAGGAAATGGGCTAAGCATTAATCCCAACAAAGTAACGGTTGTGCCATTTACGAGGAAGAGGAAACTAAATTTTGAGTCCATGGTCCTGAGTAATTCACCGGTCATGATTAGTCTGGAGGTCAAGTACTTGGGTCTAGTCTTGGACCACAAACTGACCTAGAACGCACATTTGCATAAATTACAGAAATTACAACAAAATGTCTCCGGGGCCATATATTCCTGCAAAAAGCTTTTCTCTGGGAACTTATATTCCTGCAAAAAGCATTTCATGGGGTTTATATGGGGTCTACAATCAGAAATGATATATTGGGCTTATGCAGCAATTGTAAGACCCGATATAGTTTATGGAGCTCTAGTATGGTGGCCTAAATTAGAACAAAAGAAGACACAGAGCATACTATTAAAACCGCAAAGATATGAATCTCTTAGCATAACTGGGGCAATGTCTACCACTCCCACTGCTGCATTGGAGGCACTCACAGAATTCCTTCCCGTGCATCTATTGGTGAATAGGGAGACTTTAAGTCAGGTCACGGCTATCACTAGGACAACAAGAATGAAACCTGGCAATCTTACAGGGCATTTAAAAATCCTCAAAAAGCCGGGGCACCACCACACACCGATTAAAGGTAGGATCTAAAGTTCAAATTTGAGTAGCCATTCGTAGAACCATTCATACCAGGGATAACTGGGAAATTGTGAAATGGTATACAGAAGTAAGAGAAATGGTATACAGATGGTCCTAAATTGGATAGAGGTGGAACAGGGACTGAAGAGTATGGCCCTAAGTGTAGTAGAATGATTTCACTGGCTACGCACACCTCTATCCTACAGGCTAAAAGAGTAACCATTGATGATGGTGCTCTAGAAATAATGCAAAAAGACATGAGAGGTGCTAACATCAATGTTCATACTGATAGTCAAGCAGCGCTGAGGCGTTACAGGCTAAAACCTGTGAGTCTAAGCTACTGTGGGACTGCCTGACGCACTGGAAAAACTGACAAAACATAACCCTTTAAGGTTATGGTAGGCACCGCACATTCAGGTATTGATGGCATTGAAATAGCGCACAAGCTAGCCAGGCAAGGGGCAAAAAGTAATATAATAGGTCCCGGTCCGTCTTGTGGCCTAACTAAAGAACACAGAAAGCGAATATTAAGACAATGGGAATACGAAGCCAGAATTAAACACTGGTACAAAGTCCCAAGGTCATGAACATTCAAATGCCTTTATTGACCTGACATCTGATGTAAACTCAAAATATTCAGTCTCAACAAAGAGGAACACTCCATATATTCAGGTTATATTACGGGGCATTGACTTCCAAATTACCATATGCATAAAATTGGTAAGGTTAAGAACCCAACATATTGATTATGCAATGATAAGGCAGAAACGACAAAACACATTTTATGTGAATGTCAGGCAACATCGACCTGCAGACTTAAACAGTTCAGGGGCATAACAGTAAATGCCATGAACGTCAGGAAACAACACCAGAAAAGAGTCTCAGTATGAAAGAACTGAGACTGTTTAAAACGACAAGAAGGGGCATGCTGCAAAAGGCCTGTTACGTCGAACTGGTTGGTGTGATGCTTCTGCCCCCTGCAATAATAATAAATAATAAAACTACTAACAGAATTGGAATTATTTTCAATATAAACATTTATTTCAACAAAATCAAGTGTGAACCTAATACAGCAGCAACAGATAAAATAAAGTTACACGATAAAACAAGTAAATCAAAGTGAAAATAAAAATCTTGCTCAATATTAAGTCTTTTCCACACTCGAATTCTTTCATCATGCATCCAAAATTTGAAACTCGACTAATCAGGGAACATCACAAGTGACTAGTGATGTAACGGCCAGCGCTGATGCTCTTGTACATACTTAGCTTACCGATGATTTCTATACAGCTTTAATATTTTTGTTGGTCGTCTTGATCATAAATTAGTTTCACAAAGTCAATTTCTTACAGTTTGATCACATCTTTGAATATATCGCGCTCTGGACAGGTCATTTTAAAGAGGACGAAGGGTTTTTGCACAATTACAAAAAAGTTTATGTTTTGTAAATTGGACACTATTGGAATTGTTGCCCAATAGCGATCTTGTCCTGGTCTTATTCCGCATTATTGGCATCTTATACAGAGTCTGCAAACAAGAATCGGACGAACAAGGTAGCTGTCGGACAACATGTTACTGCTCTTTATACTTCTACCGAATTTAGCTACCTTCTCATGTTCCGTTTGACAATGCAAGTATATTTCAAAATTGAAAGCTTAATTTGGCGATAAATAAAAAGAAAATTTTCTATAGCATTACTTTGATTTTTACATAATCTGAAATTCTTTGCTCGTTGTTCACCAAACCACAAATTATATAAAACTAGAATACCGTGACACTTGCACACTTGATTGATAGAATATATTCATACCTGCTGAGCTAGCCTTTCTAAGTTCTTAGAAATGTATACGTTATTAAAAATAGTTTACATATATACTAAAAATTCTTTATGGGCCTTTGTCTCTTTAGCTTACATATTCTTCTAATTTTCTTTCCAGGCTTTTGCGACTACTTAAAGAGAAGAGCCCCGTAACATTTTATCATTTTGAAGCGTACATCTCCACAATTTTGACTTTAATACGAAATAAAAGAAATACATCGAACGCTAGTTTCTATTCTAAATGAATCCCATGTAACGACTCTAAAGGATAAAACGGATCACTAAGTAACTATCTGATCGTATGACTGGAATAAATGTAAAAGGCACAAGTTTATGAACTCTCCATCTGACTTCATAACGTTTGCCTCTTGGCCTTAATGCGTCGTACTAGAAAGGTTTAGATATAGTCTAGCGCGACTTCCCAACATCTTCTCGGAATATGTGAGATCGTTTCCAAGAATCGCTATTTTCATAATTCTTTATGTACTTGGTGTTGTACTACCATCATTAATATTTACATCCCAATACCACATAGCGCCGTATGCGTAAGTCATTGGTAACAAAGCAGGTTACTTAAAATAAATTAAACAAATAAATGACGCAAACCCAGTACTGGAATAACCAGTTATTAAATTTAAACGTTGTTGATAGAAAGCGCAGTTTTTGTGAATAATGACCTGACGTGGAAAGAAAGGGTAATTCAAAATAAAAATTAGGAAAAATGGCAAAGGCAAAAAGGTGGGACAATGAAAGAGCAAAGGTTGGTTACAAGAAGGGTGAGTAGGGAACGGTGGAAATGGAATGAGAGGCAAGGTAATCTGGAAAAAGAAGATGAAGGAATAAGAGGTACAGAAGGATGAGCTATGAAGAGGGTTTAAACAGAATGGAAAACTAAAAACCATATGAAGGGGTAGTTTGGGAAAGAGGAAGGTGGAAAATGAATAGTGTGTTTGGCAAGGATCAGGGAAGATATGAAAGGCATGATAGGTAGGGTGAATAAGTATATGGAGAAGAGGAGCTGGAACTTAATGTGAATAATACAAAATTAATGATATGCAAGAAATGTGGAAGGGATAGTAAAAAAGACGTTTCAATAATAGATGGGGAGGAAATAGAGTGTGTGAAAAGGTTAAATATCTGGGATTCATGTTGAGTAGATGTGGATGGAGTAAACTATGGAACGTGTGGAGTACAATGTTTGGGGGTCAGTAAGCATGAGGTTGATGATTTACAAAGCTTCGGTGAGAAATATAATGTTATAAGGAGCGGGTGTGTGGGCGGTAAAATAGAGAATGGAAAGAGAGAAAATGAGTCTGAAGTGGATGAAAAGATTATTGGGATTGGAGAGGTCAACGCCAAGGGACATTGTGATGCAATAATTTATAAATGCTGGATAAATGGGCTCATATAATGGTGAGATATAAGAGTACGCTGATGGTAGTAGATAAGGACAGGGCGGTAAAAAAGTGTATGTAGAAATGATAAAGGACTAAAAGGTGCAGAAAGAAGTAAATCAATGGGCGAATGTGGGCGGAAACGTAGATATAACAGAAGGTATAAAGGCTTAAAGGTAATGACGAAATACCAGAAGATTTGAAGTCTCAAATAAGCATGAAGGAGAGAAAGTTGATTGCAGGATTCAGGTGTAGGTGTGAGGAAAGGAGCAATAGGTATTGTGTCACAAAAATACCGAATTTGTAGCTTATGTGGTAGGAAACAAGAGACGTAGCGCTTAATTTTAGTTTTAATAACATATATGTATTATGTATTACTATTTGGATTTCTTATGTATTTAATTATGTATTTATTATGCCAATAAATTTTACTTTTATATTTAAACAGGAAATTTTAGCTAAGCTGATAATATGTAAATATAGTAACAGCGCCCGAAGTAATCATTGATGTGTGCGCATGCTCGTCGCTGTTGGCTATGTGGCTGGCTGCTCATGCGTTAACGTGTGATACCACACAGAAAGAGGGTTAGACTGTCACGTTATATTTTGGGGGAGAGGGTTGCTCGCCAACGTGGCATTGAAGGGAAGGGAATCTTTGTATGGGTTAGTGCAGCTGTTCCCACTCGCACTTTATACGTACTGAGCTAGTTTAATGTTATAAGAATTGCACTTCGCTTTAATACTTACCTTAGCTTATTTTCTTCATATAAAAGTTTTATTAAGTCATAATGTACGTAATTATAGTCCCCTAGATATCCCCACTAAATGAATGAAACACTAGATTCGGCCATTGGTAGGATTGCGAGAACTTTACTGATTTGATCGAACGCTAGATCCGCATAAATTTAACTCGCTCTACGTTCTCCTAACAACGAGCTGTGCCTTCTAAACATGAGCTAATAAAATAAAAGAAAGTTGTTTTAACTTAATTTCATGTATTGGTAATGTTGACCGAAAGTTTACAAGCAGTTGAAAAAAATATTCTTGCATTTAAGAGTAAAATAATCAACTCCTTTCAATTAATAAAATAAATCCATTCTTCTTCATGTGTGCAATTAGTGAATCAAACCGGCGTTCAGAATTTATTAGTCTACGTCTCAGCAATTATAGAATAATGTACTTCAATTCCTGTTCCACCGTCATAGCTTCGTTTATAATTATTTTTAGGTAACGCACAATGACCTTATTTATTCAATCCAAATTATTTTAATTTACTTCGAGAATAAAACTTCTTACCTTCCGAGTAGATTACTCTATTATTATCCGTAAAACTCATATTTAATTATTAATTTAATTTATTATCAAGATACTGACTACAAAATACTGTAAGGTTTTATACCTAATTACATAATTATTTTCCTGTTACTTAAGTCGACACCTTGATTTATTCATGGCATTAAGTTAATTAATTATTTTGATTTAAATTAATTCATAATTAGATTTTTACGAACCTACTGTCAAGGATTTCCGCGACCAAGGCACAAATCCTTAACAGTCAGCTTCGTAAAAATACAAATCTTAATGTCGTTTCAAGCGTCTTGTGTACCGTTTTTATTCATTTCGCCGTCCACTCCATCACGAGTCACACGTGTACATACTTTACTAATTGCTTCTAGCCCTGATTAATGCGCTTGTTTGCACACATACTACTAGTAGGTGACATCGGTCGATACATTTTGCTCTATTCCTTTATGTAAAAGAAGTTATTTAAGATTTAATTAACTAGCATACGGAATAATCAATAATCAATAATTATTTCTGTATTTCGATCGTAAGACGGATCTATGGCAAGTTTGTCCGTGATCGTCCAGTTGTTTCCGTCTTATTTGCATCGCTAAACGTTTTATCGCATCTAGTTATCTTGAAGTATTTACATTATTTCTAAGTATCTAATCCGCGATCTTTTAACGATCAAACTAAATAGAAACGAGGAAATATTGCCTCGTTACGAAATTATTACATAAGTTTAGTTCCTAATTTTAGGAACTCGAAGAAAGATATCCAATAGCAGCACGCAGCAGTCACTGCGTTTAGTAAGCGATCTCATATACCCTATACTGCGCTATAGATTGTATTTAAATTGAATAGTTCACCAACAACCTATTTTCTACACAACTGGAGTGTAAGAGTCTAACCTATGTTAGCTTGGATTAGTTAAGTCACTCGACAACACGATCACCGACGATCGACGCGGTGTTACGCGTCATAGAGTGGCTCGTTTTTGTACTGTCCACTAAAGTATATAATCCTACCCTGTGTTAGCCGGGGTTGGTTTTAGTTGCTCAGTAGCATTAACATCCACGTTACCCGAGGTGTTGGCGTGGGGTCTAGTGATTTCCTTCCCACTTTATCCACTAACATGTACAATTCGAACCCTGCTCTCATTTGTGACATCGCTTGATGTAGCGTCCCGAGCGAGATCACATATTTGATCGATAAATCTTTATCAACATATTTCTGACAGATATGGTACAAATATTTCAGTTCGCGCTGAACAATATTATGGATTCTCCTTCTAGACAGCCTATATTCTCTTATTACAAAAATATTTTTTCATATGGAAAATAATAGTACCATAATTTGTTTTTATTTATTATTTCCTGAAAACCATTAAAATATGAGCAATTGCTTCCAACATAACAAAAACAAATATATTTATTGTTTTAAATGTGTCTCTCTCGCTTATCTTAGATTCATAGATAATTATAAGCAATTGGACATATATAGGTGTCACTTGATTTTAATTTCTTTATGTTAATAGACGACTAGCTAAGTATTTATGAATATTGTCTTGTTCCTTCTGGGAAATGATACTTCCATCCAGTATCTGATATTCATACGCCCCTCGTTCTTATTGTTTTCAGACCACGAACTAAACCAGAATAACATCTTTCAAATTATTATATAAGAAACCATTTTGACCTTTTCCAGTAGAAACACTGCCGTTTTTAAAAAATGGAGTAAGACATTTATCCAACAGAATCTAGTAGCTATATTTAGCGCAAAAATATCTTTCGACAATACACATAGCTTTCATAATTTTTAACCTTATATCAAATGTTTTGCAAATCTTATGTCTAAATAAACAGACAACTCGTAAATAAGAAATAAATAAATAAAAGCGTCTTTCAATTTTTTTATGCAATTTCTTCGTTTATTTTTTTTTTCTGACAATCACCCGGCATTTATCTGTTAAAATTGTTTTTCATCTTAAAAGTAAACAAAATATATTTGTATTTCGTTATATTTTGCGAACGTCTTTCTATCCTTCAGCTCCATACAAAAAAAAAACATCAGAGAAACGAAAGAAACATAACATAAAGGAACGAGACGAAAGGATAAAAAGTAGTATCAAATTTAATTACACGTAAATCTATATACAAATACTCAAAGGATATATTGAATGAAATTTTTGTTTGTCGGTTCAACATGCAAATATAATTTTCTTTTTGAAGTTCGTCTGTCGAGGCTACTTATGTAGTATATGTATTTTGGATACCTAATTCTATTTGTATCTACATACTATTAGGTGACCCCATTCTTCATGTACTGGAAGTCCAAAGTTTTATTAGGCACTCCATAAAGCAATTAATTTTAACTTTGTCATCTTATAATAAATATAAAGTAGTTAAATATGATTAAGTGAATAGTTTTTTAGGACATCAATCGATTAGCAAAGAAATACACAGCTGTAACCAGGCGGCTAAAGTGTACGTTGCGCTTGTTTAATTTTGAATATCATGGCGTCCTTAGTATCCTTTCTGTTCCAACATTAAAATAGAATACATTAAAAACTTGTGTATTCATACATTCATTTAAATATCATATATAAAATGCCAGTTAATGATAGATTTACGGAAGAGACTTAACCGAATTCAAATCTCCGCTTATTATAGTTAAGAATTAAATAGAAATATTCGGGTACACTATAAGATGTGATTTGTTTGAGACCTCTCCCAAAATTATAATGTAGGTACATCACTGACAACACTATTTATGTTACAAAAGTAGCATATAATTGTCACGTATTTTTAGGGTCAAAGGGTTGTTCTCTCCGACGGGACATGTTTTTTTTTTGTTTTACGTAGGAACTGGAGAATCTTCAAAAGAGGAAGGATGCCCGATGCATCCAACAACTATGGGATTTTTACCCACTAAACTCCACTCCCTGTTAGGATTTTATTCATGAGGAGGTTGGTGAATTTATTATTGAGGCTTTAGGATTTGTCATCCTCTTCAGCCTGGACCTGGTGTTGAGTTGGTGAATTATAGATTGTTGGTAAGTTAGTAGCTTGCAGGAAAATTACGCTATAGCATTTGCTTTACAGCCAAGGGAAACCTGCAAAAAAACCTTGGTCATAGCGTGGTCAACAGATTAGGATATTTGGTTACATGAGGTTACCTAACTTCCTAGGTTGATCTTGTCTATCTTCTAGTAATACCTGCTTGGTAGTGCAAATAATTTCGTGTTGACCTTGATGTTATCCAGTTTCAAGTGCAAGCGACATTCTGTTGTCTTAGGGTCCTTTTGTGCAGTAGGAGATATTTTTTTAATCTTTGTTTGTTTTTGATTTTAGGTATATTTTTTTCCTTTTCCAAGGTTTTTATGTTTTTCTGTTTTTTTTTCTTTCTATATTTTTCTTAAGGACAATGGTATGGCCTCGAGGATTTCCTGGGGGTCTTCGGAAGGCTCTGGCATAGATTGGATAATGCTGGCACGTGGGTGGGGGAAAGGTCTTCTTGGCGGTTTACGGCGCCACTTTTGGACTATCCAAGTTGATCTCAGAGTGTTGTAGGCTATTGGGTTGTTTTCTTGTGAGCGTCTAAGTGGAAAATCATCTTCAAAATAATCAACGCTTTGCAATTAATAAACTAAATCAACACTTGAAAAACGTGAATTTATGATTTGTTCAATTACATCCCAATAAAAATAGGACTATGCACTTTCAGGTTTTGTTTCTGTACACAAACTATTTATTTATTATATTAGAGTAACGCACCATTATCGTAATTATTTATTTGTATTTGTTTGGCTTTACCTTGATCAAGAACTTGTTACTAATTACACTCGACTTTACTCTATTCATCAAAATTATACACAATTAAATTATCTGAATTATTCCCAAAAACATGAATGCTAATTACCGCGCTATATTAGACGATTGCATAATAAAATACTTAATCATTTTAAGATCACACCTTAATAGACATGACTTTATTTTTTATTTAATTATTAATCTAATATTATTTTATTCCGAATTATTATTTTGCTACTTAATCGAACATTAGGACGTCTGGCGGACGCCCAACATTACTATTCTCTTCCGCTGTGAGTGCACCGTTTTTATACATCTCAGGTCCCCTTCAACATACTGATATGGATATTTTTGTCATAATTAATTTGTACCTAAGTACACAGCCGCTTCGGACATCTGTGTGTCTTCTCCTCTCTTAGGTCGCCCTGTTCAATGCACTCTGGATTCATGCATACTTCTAGGTAAAATCGTCCTATTGAAGATTTAATTAATTAGCATAGGGTATAATCAATAACTAATATTTATCTTTGTACTTTGATCATAAAATAGATGTATCGTAAGT
The DNA here is from genome assembly GCA_009867245.2 of Adranes taylori. Classification (NCBI taxonomy): domain Eukaryota; kingdom Metazoa; phylum Arthropoda; class Insecta; order Coleoptera; family Staphylinidae; genus Adranes; species Adranes taylori. The sequence continues at coordinate 5,087 of WYDF02305278.1, read as the reverse complement.
TACTCGATCACTGTCCCCTATCACGGGCAACTTTAGAATAGAAAAATTATGAGACCCTACGAAGAAAATATTGAAGCCTTAAGAATAAATATTTAACTTGAGAATAAAGTATAGACGAATTATATCGAGAAGTTTAGCTTAGCCTTATAACGTGTAACTTAAGAATATAATCGTAAAGAATTAAATCGGGATGAGTACTTAACCTAATATAATAATTACGTAGCAGAACTTACACCTTCAATTACAAAATACTTGGAAGAGAAATAGAGAATAATTCGGATCAGGAAATAACTGTATAAATGTCATCCTTTATTTGGAAGTCCTTCGGAAATAAACATGTACCAGCTCTGTATATAGATCAAACCAAATAGCTTCTAGTGAACGCTGAAATACAGGCATTTGATTAAAAAGAACTGTAAAGTATAAATAAGACACGATTCTATAATTAATTCCAGTAAATAGATCACGGAAAAGTCTATCAATAACATGTATGGTTAGGAAGATCAAATATAACAAATATAGGTCAGTCATATTTACAGTCACAACGTGAAGCGAATTGATGGAACATAAATCAAAAGTGCGTATTATAATAGTAGTAAGAAAAATTTGCGACATAGGGCGCTTAAGACGTGAAAAATTATTTTGTAATAGAATTTACAGAAAGACACAAACAAAATTAGGGATGAAATTTGAAAACAATAGTTTGTGTGAAAAGAAATGGGATAAGTGAGGAATGACAGTCAAAAGTCTTTACTTCCAGCCTAGAAAGGTTAAATAATTTTGAAAATTACGACTGATGACGTCACACAGTTCCGGAAACAAGATGTTTGGTCGCGATTTTGAAACACCAAAGGATATATAATGAAAATCTCATAATTTCATATGCTTATTTGCTTCGCTTGTACAATATTGCTTTTCTGCTTACATTGCTTAATCATCATAAGATAGATATTACTAAAATTAATGAAATTATTTCTACTGAATTAATCATATAAATATTTGCTTATAGCTGTTTATGTAAATTGCTTATTCGCTTAAAAGTTCAATAATTTATATTTGATAAATATACACTACTAAATTATTTTTCAAATAAAGTTGGTAATGCTGCGCTTATTTTGAATCTTTCCTTCTCCACATATCTTTTCCTTCCTCTATCATCATAGAGAATGGTGCCCACATCATAGCAGGAAGTTGTAGAAGCCTTTTAGAAGAACCGCGACCCGCCGAGGCAATTCAACAATTACCATAGTTGGTCAAATCGCCGAGGAAGGAATACCTGTCCATAAGTAAGCCAGCAGCTATCAAGCGTAGACTGGGAAAAACAAGCAAGCGTTATAACCCTTATCTAAAATGTTATTTGCAATGCTAAACCGTTTATGGCGTCTAATTATTTTAACGTATTTACCATATTTGGAGGAATTAATGCTCGATCCTTATACATCAACCTAACTAGGAATGTGGACAAATCTCCACGTTACGTTATAGATAACGTAAATTGTAAAATATTTACTCCTATAAGTTTTGTCAGTTAAACCATAATAGTTTGAAAATTCAGATTTTTTCAGCTTGGATTCTAGGGTAGTTTAATAAAAAACTTCCTTAATATTTTCGTAAGTGGCTCTACTAGTAATAATTTTGGGAGGACGTCAACTCGACACTTTATTGCTCCTAAATAACAATAAATACCCACACAACTACAATGCGTCAACTCGTCACTTTCACTAAACAACGATCGGCCAACTCGGCACTAAAGAGACAACATCTCGACACGTTGTGAATTATTTCAGTTATAATATGAAATAGCATAAAAAGCATTGAGGTATATCCAAGCTGACTGCACACAGGATTCTGAAAAACAACGTCAAAATCAGAATGAATTGGATTAAAAGAGAAATTATTTTGTCTTTAGGAAAATTTTACTAGTCCGTGACAGATAATTATTATAGTAATCTATATTGTCACGTTATTTTTTAAGTGACAATATAGCAGCGTGAATTCTTACTTGATAAAATATACACTTGATTAACCCCCCGCCAATACCAAAAGGGATCAAAAATATAATTTAATAATTTATTTACTTCATATAAATTAATTTATAGTTCTGAGTTTAATCGGGTCAGCATATCACATAAAATAATAATACTCAAATAGTTATAGGGGGATAACAATTATGAATGGACTGTATAGAATGTATGCAAAAGTACTGAATGAAAAGCTGAAAAAGGAAGTAATAGAAAAAGACTCATTGTCAAATACTCATTGTCAAAGACTCATTGACGTGTTATATTTAAGGCAGAATTACAGCTGACCATATAGTAACGATTAATTATATAATGAATCAAGATTTGAGTAAGGAGTAAAAGCTGTACATGGTCTTAATAGATTTAAAGTCAGCAATTGATAATGTGGTGAGGGTAGGGTTGTGGAAAAGAATGAATGAGATTGGCATATCGGAAAGAGTGATAGAAAATGTAAGAAGGCTGTATGAAGGAACAAGAGTAAGAGCGAGATTGGAAGCATGTATGTCACGAAGGTTTTGTATGGACAAGGGTGTGAAACAGGGTTGCCCCTTGAGTGCAAGTTTGTTCAATATATATATTTCAGATTTAGAGAATGTGTTAAAAAAGGACAGGTTGGAGGAGTAATATTGGATGGAACAAAGATATGGTCACCCTCGTATGCGGATGATATAGTACGCTTGGCTAAGAAACAAGAAGAAATGATTGTATGAGTAAGCAGGGATATGGAAAAAAGGGGGCTAGAAGTGAATGTGAAAAAAAAGTGATGGTGTATAAGAAAGGAGGAATGGAAAAGTGATAGAGTGTGGTGTGAAGAAGTATAAATATCTAGGTTATATGCTGAATAGGAATGGAAGAGTGAATGAGCTTATGAAAATGGTGGTAAGAAAAGCCGAAGTGGCAGCAAAGAGGTTAAGGAATGTATTGGGAAAGAATTATTGGTTATTCGGCAAAAATGAGGTTAGTGATATACAATACATGTGTAAAGAGTATCTTGATGTATGGGGCTGAGGTGTGGGCAGTGAAAGGGAGAGAATAGATAGAAAGAATGGGTATTAAATATTTAAAGAGGATATTGGGTGTAAATGAATGTAAAATGTGGGTGAAAGGAGTTAAGAAATTGGTAAAATATAAGAGAAAAGTAATGACTGGACAGGAAGATAGTATGGTTAAAAGGGTGTATGAGAAAGCATGGAAAGAAGGGTGACAAAGGTAACCAATGGCCGGAAGATAGGAGAAGAATGTATGAGAGATGTAGTTGGTCAATGAATGAATGGATAAGAAGAATAAAATATGGGATAGAATGTGAAAGGGAGGTGGAAGAGATTTATAAGAGTATGGAGATACAAGAGAGGTATGGGAGAATTAAGGAAAGTAGGTATGATAGGTAAAATGATGGAAGCAGAGTTAACGAGATATTTAAAATTTTAAATGAGCATAGATAAGAAACGGATGATGGCTAGATTTAGGTATGGGAGTGAAGAGAGATGAAACAGGCATTGGATGAATGAGGAAGGACGAAGTTGTAGAGTATATGGAAGGAAGGATGAAAAATTGGAACATTGGGTGAATGAATGTAATAAATTTAACAGAAGAGGAAAAAAGAATGTTGAATAAATGGAGGGTATGCATAGGTTAGGAAGGATATGGCTTGATCATAATGGTAAATATTAAGGCGGAAGTAAGAAGAAGGGAAGGGATGTGAAAAAAGTTATGTGTTGGTCAGGTTTCTATAAGTGTGTGTATAAGGAATTGTATGTGTGTTTATGGAGGTACATATAATATATGTACCCATGGAAAGGGGTAACTTTAAGAGAAATTTTAATTTAATTTGTATTTTCATTAATGTAGTTAATTATGATATGTGTTATGAATTGAGAGTATGCCAATAAAGGTTGTTTATATATAATAAAACTCAATATTTCTTTTAATTAATATATTTATGAAAAGACTAATTTGCATGCAACAAATTTTCATACTAATTCTCAACATAGTAAAATAATTACCAATAAACATTAAGCAGTTCATTAGGTTATAAGATTTATCTTGGAGTAAAAAATTAGTGACAAGAATAAATTCAGAATAAAAATAAATTTGTTTGAAATTTTTATACTAGTCAATAAATATTATTATAATTTAAACATACATTTGAGGTGCAGATATCATGTACACAATATCCTTTAAATTTATTTTTTGTACAAGAAATTTCATCGACTGCCGTGGCGGTCTAAAAAAACGTTTTTATAAGCGTTGCTTCCCCTACATTGGCTATCGACCGCGATCCACTTACCAATAACCGCTCTAGTTATTGCTAAAGCTTCTCTTTGAATTTGTTAATAGTTATTGCAAATCATAAAATAATGGATTAAAAAATAAAAATGTTGTCTCGAATAATGAGTTGGCGATAGCAAACAATATATTAACGATTTCTTATGAAAACATTGTACGCGTATTTGCTTCAGCAAAACAAGGATGTAAACATATAGTCACTTAAAGTTATAGGTTTGCAGACATTCCACAAGATGTTATTTCAAAACCAATAGATACCCGATTACTCCATGAATTGCTGATTCATTTATCGAAATCTTCCGTCGAGTGAGTCTTTAATAATGTCAAATTAATTGTCACTCGTTGCCAATGTCAGCGTGTTAATAAAGCATTGAAATAACTCATGTATGTACTAAACGGAATTAATGTTATAAATTGTTTAAAAGAGCAGCTGAAATGGAATAATATAAAATTTGCATCTAAAAATACTACAATTAATATAGCAGAGAATGAGAAGGTTAAAGAATATATACGAGATTATATTAAAAACGTAATCAATCATAAATCATATTTCTTGAAGCAAGCGATTGCGTTCTCAACCTATTCTCAAAGGGTTAATGTGTGTGTTTTCAATTAGCTAGTGTGCTACGTAGCTAGTGGATAGATAGTAAAGGCCTTCAGTGAGCCATTTTTGTGAAGCAGAACTGGGGATGCGGGATGAACTGGTCGTAAAGGTATAGTGCCAAAATCAACGCATATCGGACCCCACAAAAGGCGTTAGTAACTAAAGACAGCAGGACG
>WYDF02305267.1:0-15327 GCA_009867245.2 Adranes taylori | reverse complement strand
GTTGGTTCAGCTTCTTTATATTGGGGGGAGGGGGCCCATCCAATGAATTTGCCACGGGCCTCGAACGGTATAGTTACGCCACTGGTTATGTACTTTGTAGTTATCTGCCTTATGATTTCCAAGAAAGTTGTTAAAAACCTTGTTAGAAGCTTTCCCAGTAGCAATCTCACTTTGATACAAATTATCTTTGCACTCAATATCAGTCATTAATTTTCTTATATCTGGGCCAACAAAAATACCTTCTTTTATTTTAGCGTCCCTTATATTATGGAACTTATTTTTTAGAAAGTGAAATCCACTCTCCTTACGATTCATTGCTTCAACGAAATTTTTCCTTAAACCTAGTGGAGGAAAGTAAACTTTTTGCGGGTGCACTTGTGCTGAAACATGAACAGAAATGTGAATATTTCTCTTTTTAGCCACTGTTTTTTTAAGATAATGATTCTTCCTATCTCTGCTATCTTACAAAAAAACAACAAAACTTAATATATCCAAGTTGTAAACTACGTAACAGTGTTATCACTTTCAGGTTTCCACAGACATGCCACAAATGTTTCTCATACTAAATCATATCCTAAACATGTTCGATATTTTCATGAATATTTTCCTTTAGCTATGAGTTAAAGGGATTAATGGGTATTTATTTCCAACATGAAGAAAGTCTGCTTTCAAATTACGCTTTGAGGATCCTATAAAAAGACGCAATGCGTATGTCCAAAAGCTTCTAATAAAGATTCCACACATTACAGTAAACTAAGTCCTTATACTGAAAGAAGAAACATTTAAAATCACACTGCCTGTTACGGATAGCACTTATTTTAGTATGATGCTGTAAAAGATTCCATCCCTTCAAAAGTGATGTAAGAATTTTTGTTTAATTGTGGGATAAGTTTAGGTCACAAACACTGGCCTTATAGCAAAGGGACTATTAGGATATTTAACAGTACGTATAATCTTAGCTGTTATCCCTAATATTTTCCTGCTACAAAAATAGCAGTCAATGGAGTCATCCTTCGGTTCTCTCCAAACCATTTGTATTGCAAATCTCATGTGACGGGATCCATTTCAGTCAACACATAAATTACAGCAACTATGAGGAGCCCAGGACCTGTTCTGATCACTCACTATACATCCAAAATGTAGTTCATATGAGGTTTTTTTAATGGAGTTCTATTTCTCCCTTGAAACATGAATGTTACCTCATCACAAGTATAGCAGAAACTCTTTGCATGGTTATTGCAACTACGTGGTATTTTTAATAAAAAAGTTCACTCCAATATACTCACTAACACTTGTTATAAAACACTTTATACATATATAAATTTAGTGTGCACACTGACTGTACAGGGAAAAATAAAATTTCTAGCTGGTCGGAAAAGTAGCTGCACACGAACTTACACATTTGCATATGCTGCACAGTGTGTGACTAATATCCGTGTTCTTGTAGAAAATAGAAAAAGTTCTTACAAAAATCTAAGGCCGATAGGGAATTTCTGACTTCATATTCAGAATCAGCGCTCAAAAATACATAAGATTCAACAGACATTGATCATATAACAAAATCATTGTTGTCCAGTGTAATTAAAGGCATAAAAATAAAGATAAAAGAAGAATGTTTGTATGTGAGTGGTAGGGAAGACTGGCAAGGAAGGATATTACGGATAAAAGAGAGTAGATGAGTATTTTTAATTATATATGTGAGAAATGATTGCAAAATTTTAACGCATTAATCTCTCATACAGGATTTCTCATTCCTGCTCATACACCTTGCTTCCAAGTTCCAGAAACAATTAAATCAACAATTATTTTCCGAGATTAGAACATTTACAGAATTTGTGTGAATTTTTTGATCTCCAACAAAATGATCTACTATACAGAAGACACTACATGTCAACTTTGCACCGGGCCTCGCTTTTGTTTGATCCTACCCTACTGTAACATTTACAATATTTATTAAATTTTTAGAAAATTATTTTACTAATTACTAACGTTTTTATTTTTATGAAAAGGTATATGTATTTATAAATCTTATATTTATATGCAAGTCTGTTGATACTTCATGTTAGTTGAGGTATGTTTTAAAACACTATGATTTGCTGTTGCATGTAAGCATTGATATACTTACCGCATGTAACCGCATAAATATGTTTTACTCTTCTGTGGATTATTATTATTACTTTTATTTGAAATAATTTACTAACTGTTAATCGACTTATTCATAATAGTTTTTCAATTATTCATTGTTCATAGTTCAGAGCACATGATTTTATAGAATTTACAGATATCTTTCGTTATTATTTTGAGTTTAATTTGTTTTGTTATATGTTCTATTTCTATACGCAATAAATTTCTTAGAACTGGTCTAATTAAAATTTCAATGTTTCGCGAAACTCACGTTAAATTGTTATTTGCGGAATGATTAAACATTTTCCGTTTTCTTTTTATCGGAACTATTTCGAGAAATAGAATGTAAGCAACTAAAATAAAGCTGTCACTTAAAGTAGTATTATTATTAAAAATTATTCTAAATTTATATCTGAATAACAAAAAATGTGGTTTAGGCATGACAAATAGAAGGTTTGAAATAAGGTTTAAGGAACATCTGTAATCGATTAGGTTGAATCTAAAATAAAGCTGACACTTAAAGTAGTATTATTATTATTAAAAATTATTCTAAATTTAAACCTGAATAAAAAAATTTGGTTTACATGACAAATAGAAGGTTTGAAATAAGGTTTAAGGAACATCTGTAATCGATTAGGTTGAATCTAAAATAAAGCTCACACTTAAAGTAGTATTATTATTATTAAAAATTATTCTAAGTTTAAACCTGAATAAACAAAATTGGTTTAGGCATGACAAATAGAAGGTTTGAAATAAGGTTTAAGGAACATATATAATCGATTAGGTTCAATCATCCTGAAAAGTCAAATTTTGCTGACGATATTTTAAGTTCAAATCATGGTTTCTCTTCAAAAGATGACATTAAAATTTTACAAGTTTGTCATAGTAAATACCTAACTTTGTTTCTGGAACAAGTTCATATAGGTAATAGTTTAAACACGAATAAACTTTTGAATAAACAAAGGGATTTTCAGAATATGGTTTTTTTCAAGAAATTTTTAGAATTACGTCATGATTAACAGTTATATCTTTTATTTATACATGAAAATACAAAGAATAATGCTCGACCTTTAAATATCTCTAGTTGCTAATTAATAGAACTAAATTAACATGAGGAATACTGTTTTACTGTTACAATATAAAACAAATATAGGGATAAGGTGTAAGATGTAAGTGTATCGTTATTTTTCCAAATGTGTTCAAAAAAGTTAACGTCGGAATGTAAACGTTAACGGCGGGAAGCGCAATCACCTTAGATTTACCAAGATATTTTCATTACGGATCAAATCGACGACGCCAAGGATATGCTAGAGAAGTTAAAAAATGCTTCGGTGTCTGTTGGTTTGAAAATAAAAGCATGGGGCATAACTTTAGATAAAATATCAATTGAACATGTCAGTATGTTCAAGTTTGAACAGTGGAAAAATATTTCAATATTTTTTACCTCTTGTTAAGCAGAGGGTTTAAGTACCACGAAGAAGGTATGTTGAGGATAAGTCCCTCATACATCAAGATACTTTCACTTAAAGCTTGTACTAGATACATTTGATAATATTTAAATATCATTGAGAAATTAGTGGAATATCTGGAAGATGCGGGCTATGGTCCTTATTCTCCCAGATATTTCACAAAACAACGTTAACGTCAATTAGTGGAATATCTGAAGGATTTGGGCTACGGTTCTTATACCCCCGAATATTTCAGAAGACAACTGTCAATGGAAATAACATTCTAAGAAACTTAAATGTGAAATATAATATTTATATACTTATTACTTGTATTCCCAAATAATAAAGAAGCCATCTGAATAGACTAACAGAATCAAGTAATAAGTAAAGAAAGCAGATGAAATTAATATTTTAATTAAATCAATCAACAAAACAAATTGTTTACTTTGAATAACCACTTATAAGTGACGTGTTTCGAGACCGCGATTGTTCACCCTCAGACTAAAAGTTAATACAGAGGAAAATTAGCCAACCAATCTTAATTAATTATATCAGTATCAAATGAATACATTTCAATTTCTCAACATTAAATAAAACAGAACAAACAATTATACATCAAATACACACCTTATTAAAATTCAATTTAAACTGTTACTATATTCCCAGAATAGGAAAAGAAAAAGGAAACAAATATCGACATGATTTTGATTCCTATATCTTTTTTCTTTTTCTTTTCTTATTCTGGAAACATGGTAAGTTTAAATTGAATTTTATTATTTAATGTAGAGAAATTGAAATGTTACCATTTGTTACTAATATAATTAATTAAGATTGGTTGACTAATTTTCCTCTGTATTAAATTTTAGCCTGAAGACGAGACAATTGTGCTCTCGAAACGCGTCACTTATAATTGGTTATTCACAATAAACCATTTGTTTTGGAATAGGAGCACTGTTGTTTGATTTAATTAAAATACTCCCAAAGTATTTTGAACCATTAATTAATAATAATATTTAAATATCTCAAGATTCATCAAGAGAGATTTACACATAAAATAAATATATTAAATTTATTAAAATTCATCAACACAAAATTAGATAAAAACAAAGCAAATCATAACTATATATGTTTTATACAGGTATTGCGATTATTGTTAATAAATCGAAATACTATTTAAAAACAATTAGAAGCAATGCTCCCCAATGCATGTTTATTTCAATGTCATGTACTACAAACTTTTTAAACATGTACTTATATTGCAAGTAATACAGTTCATTATATTGGATTTTAATACAAACAAACTTTGTGTGAAAGCTGTACATACAACATCATATATGAATTTATTTACCTAACTGACGTATTGTAATAACTTTAGATATAATGTATAAAACGACTGATATGTTTAATGAACGTAATTAAGTTAGCATTGGAACTGTGCGTTTTACTCCAAACCACGTCGATCTAACGATACTCCATTCTAATTAGATTGAACAGAAGAATAAAATACAATTACCCTTTTGTTCACAGCCCTTACGTCAGCACATTGGCTATGAGATTACCCTAGGTAGAAACAACCAAAATACATGAGGAACATGATTTCTAAAGAACGTTTGGATTGGTAAAACTACAGGAGATCTATTATGTTCACATCGGTGAATTTAAAGATCTGAGTGATGATGATGATTGGGATGTCTTTTTATTTTGCATATAGCTTTAACAAAAAGCAATCGTTTAAATTTCAGTCCTTTATTGTTTTTGAAAGTACTTGCCACTTTGTCGATGCACTTTTGCATTAGCTCAAACCAATTGTTAAAGCACTTATTCCACTCTTCAATGGGTATGTTTGAAATGGTCATTTGAAGCATCGGCTGCATTTTCAGGTGATTGAAACAAAAATGCACGCAATGTATTCTTGCTAGCGGGAATCAGGGCTATACGGAGGTTGATCAAGCTGCTCGATGTTTCGTTGCTCCAAAAATGGGCAGTCCCCTGTGAGCACTCGCATTGTCATGGTGAAGGATGATCCGATGCTGTGGATTATTTTTTCGCAGCTCAGAAATGATTCTGGCAAACAAACGGTTGTATACCAATCAGCAGTTACCGTTCTTCGTTTTTGTAAAGGAATTGTAGCCACATGTCCGGATTTTGATACAAAAGTTGCGACTATCGACATACTGCGGCAACGGATGACTTTGGTTGGGTTCACCTCATCTTACCAAACAGTAGACTGACGTTTATTCTCGGCTTGATAATAAATCCAAGGTTCATCACTACTGACGATACTGTACACATTTTTGGAGTAGACTTTGTTGAAACGATTCAGAGTTCTTCGGCACCAATTAACACGAGCCACCATTTATTCCTCGGTCAACAGATGCGGGCTCCAACGAAAAACTAATTTTTTCACGCCCAACTGATCATGTAAAATCTTTTGGACTGAGGTCTTAGAAATGCCCAAGGAACTCTCGATATCCCGGTAAGTTACATGACGATCTTCATTAATCATCTCGCGCACAGCATTAACGTTTTCCTGGATGACCGCTGATTTTGGTGGACCTGGGCTTAGGATTATCGGTGAGATTTGTGCGTCTACGTTTGATGTGGTGTTTCAGTACCAAAAACAACAACCAACTCGGCAAGATATTGTTGTTGCGATAAGCTTTTTCGTATGTTGTAAAAAATTATCGCTCAGATACGCTCTTGATTCAATCCCATGTTTCCGAACGCCTTACTAACTTTAAAAATTCACTGTGACTAAACCACTTATATTTTCACAAAATTTTTAGCATTGTCAATATTATGTGGGGTCAATTTCGGGACCATATGTTTTGTTACTTGCGCCCTCTATGTGACTAGATGCAAAAGAACTAAAATAACATTCCTCGTAATGATGATACTGAAATTATCGTCATCAAAAATACTTTTGCAGGAAATTGTCAGGTAGTTGGACAAATCGTCAATATAATTCAGGAACAAAGCTATGAGATTACCCTATGAGGGGAGTAACTGGCCAAGCTTTAGAAAGTGGTTGGAAGAATTAGTTTGATGACCAAAATGCAGAAATTGATTTAGACAGAGTAGAAGTTTCTGATTTCTGTAGGATTATACAAAATACTGATGGACAAGAAGTAGCCAAGGAAGATGTATTTGAATGGTTGAAAACAGATGAAGGTGACTCTGGGTATCACATTATAACTGAAAGTGATATCAGATGAAGTGTTGATCAAATGAAAGCGCAGGTAGCGAAGAGAAGGAATCAATACTCCAAAAAATAAAATTAGTATCAATATATTTACGAACTTATGATTATTTTTACTTTTTCTGTATTTATACTACATTTTGCATACATTAACAACTACCTCTAATTATTCAACACTATAATAAAAATCTTTAATTGAATTGCGTGTTAAAACAAATTATATTTAAGTGGTATAATATATTACTCATGCACTTGATTCTTGATCTATAAATAAAATCGTTCTTAATTATTAGCTCGATTTCAATTGGAAATATTCGTTTCAATAAAAAAAAAGTGCGCAACATCTGCACTAATTCTTAAATATGCAATTAATTTCCGTTGAAAATCGGTCAGTTTTGTTAATTACGGATTAACGTCATGATAGATGCATGCTATTTGCTACGTTATCAGTTTTGTATTGGATCATTTCACTTAAATCAACCGGAAGTATTAAAGTTTTACACACTAATCGCAGACTATAATATTTTATTTTTTTACTTAAAGTGGAAATACAACATACAGTTCTTTCTCTTTTTTCTTCTTAACTGGTTTTTGTATTAGAGCCATAAGTTGCAGATCGTACAAAATTTGGGGCCACAAAGTTATTTGATTGCCGACTTAAATATAAAAGCACGCACGAAACAATTCAATTTATGTTTTAATTCAATTTAGATCCTAATCCAAAGGTGGCCAGAAAAAGGATGGAAAGATGTTTGGAAATAATAAATAAATTTTGAAAAATATAGAGGATCATAATTAATGCAATGAAATTCGGCAAATAGGAGAAAAGAGAAAAACGAAAGTGAAACCTCGAAATAACGGACTTCGGATATAACGCACAGCATGTAAGCGATCGTAAACTGCATACTCGGGGAATCACCCGAGTTGCATTGCCCCACTGCTGAATATAATGTATAAAGTTTATGGTTTAATACTACAGTTTATTTTCTTTACTCAGAGTCTATGAATGCATTTGAGTGATTCAATCTATTTAAATTGTAAATTAAATAAATTTTCGTTACTCTATTTTCACAATATGGACAAACGGAAATGAACTAATTTCTCAAAAACATTAAATCAAAAATTTGAAGTGATAAAACAGTTGGATTCTGGAGTATCTGTGTCTACTATATGTGAACAACATGGCATACGTAAGCAAACTGCTTCGGGCATTAAAAAAGCAGACAAAATAAACAATTTTATGTTACTTTGTGATGTAAGTGCGAATAAAATCCCAGAAAACGAATGAAATTGACACGTTGTACTTTACTTGAAGAAGCTTTACTGAAGTGGTAGATACAGCAGCGTTTTTACGGGGTGCCGGTTAGGGCAGTTGAACTAAAATCTGTTGTAATTAAATTAGCAGATCACATAAATATAAATTCATTTAAAGCTAGTGATGGATGGCTCTGCCGTTTGCGCAAAAGGCATGGAATTCTTAATAAACGAATTTGCGGCGATGCTGCAAGTGCACCTAAAGAAGTGATTGAACCTTTGCGGCAAGAATTAGTTGAACGAATAAATAGCGAGATCTATTACAATCCCAGATATATAACCCTGATGAAACAGGTTTGTTTTGGCGTACTTTACCTGAAAAGCATTCCGAAATGAAAAACGTGTTGGAAGAAAACCAGCAAAGAGAGAGTCTCTGCACTTCTTTGTGCCATGCCGATGGCTCACATAAACTGACCCCTGTTATTGTTGGCAAGTCCCAAAAACCAGGAGTTTTAAAAAACATAATCAAACATCTCCCTGTGTCATATTACTATTCGAAAAAAGCATGGTTCACTTCTAATATTTTCAAACACTGGTTTTTTAAGGAATTTGTACCTGCGGTCAGAAAATTTCAAAAGGAAGAGCTTGCAATACCATAAGAAGACGTTATATGTTTGTAACTATTAGACAACGTACCCTTTAGTACATTGTACGAACTAAAGATGGCAAGTTTAACTGTATGTTTTTGCAAAAAGACACCACATCTGTTATTCAACGATCAGGGTATCATTTTGGCCACAAAAAGAATATGTAAGAAAATATTTTTAAATGAAATATTGGTGGTATTGGAGGCTGAGGAAGATGAAGAAGACAGAAGAGGCCAACGTATCTTAGAAAACTTGAGAAGTTATAATTTAAAATCAACGATTTTTAATTTCGCAGTTGCTTGGAAAGAGGTAACTGGCCAAGCTTTAGAAAGTGGTTGGAAGAATTAGTTTGATGACCAAAATGCAGAAATTGATTTAGACAGAGTAGAAGTTTCTGATTTCTGTAGGATTATATAAAATAATGTTGGACAAGAAGTAGCCAAGGAAGATGTGTTTGAATGGTTGAAAACAGATGAAGGTGACCCTGGGTTTCACATTATAACTGAAAGTGAAATATCAGATGAAGTGTTGATCAAATGAAAGCACAGGTAGCGAAGAGAAGGAATCAATACTCCAAGAAATAAAATTATCAATGATCAGATCGCATCTTAACGATGTAATATGTAATATCATTTATCGATGATTCAGCAGATAGCAAAATGCCATTACATTACACGCAGTTTTGCAATTTTATAGAGCTAATAATTAAGAAATAACAAACTTAAAAAATTCAAACAAAAATGGATACATTTTTCCAACCAGTGTCACCGAAACCAGAAAGTTCAAAAACGAACATTGAGGACTCTCCTCAACGGGCGTATTGTGACATATCATCTGAAGAATAAAGTGGAATTAGAATGTAAACTTTCGTTTATAATATATTTCTACTAGATAGTTAATAAATAGCTTATTCAGAAAATTTATTTTTATATAACGTACTTTCGGCTATATCGAACACACTCTCGCCCGCATTGGTCCGTTATATCGAGGTTCCACTGCATAAAATTTATGGGTAAATCGCTTTAACCAAAAAACACCGCGACATATTTGGGTTGTATGTTTGATCAAAAGCTGAATTGGGAACAACATGTTAAACGGAGAGAGGAAGTTGCAATCAGAGCTGCCAGAAAAATGTTCGCTACCCTCAAACATGATTCAGAACTAACATTGAAACTAAAAGCTAAGATCATGAACTGCGTGTTCGGACCACACATTTTCTACGCAAGCGAAATATGGGGAAAAGGATCAGAAAAAGCAAATGAGAGAGGCAGAATTGCCCAAAACAAATTAATGAGAAAAACCCTCGATGTGCGTTGGTACATACGTAACTCAGAAATGACAGAAGCTCTCATGGCACCTAACATGGCAGTTTGCAAGATGAAAAATGATGATATCAAGATTGCAAACCCATTCAAAAACAGAAATCACAACATTGGCAATGAAATGCAAATGCATTTAAAGAAAAAAACCTATCTGGACTACATCATTGTAGTTCGAAGCAGGAAAACTGCACCCATCATCGCTGAAAAAGCTGTGATGGAAAAATAGTGGTTAACAAAAAAAAAAACACAATGTATTGAAAGACTAGTGTTCCAAAAACCCCATTTAATAATAATTTGCATTATACGTGAGCTTTCAAGCCCAACAAATTTAAGTTGACATGTTTTGTGGAAACAATAACCACTTCATCAGAACTCATGCGTTTACATGTTGATTTACAATTTTAAAACTTTAACATTTTATGTAAGTATTTGGAAAACGTTTTAATATTTTTGTTAACTTTAAGCAACAAAAATTTTATAACTTAATGATGAACTTTAAGATTTTAGCTATATTTTCATTTAGCAGCGTCCCATCGCCATTTTTGACGATTAAAATCACCGCCATTTTTTTACGGTTAAATAATCGTCAAAAATGGCGCTGCTACGCTGCTAAATGAAAATATAGCTAAAATATTAAATTTCATCATTAAGTTATAAAATTTTTATTACAAATATTAAGTTATAAAATTTTAAAACGTTACTTAAAGTAAACAAACATATACAAACCTTTTCCAAATACTTACATAAAATGTTTTTCCTATGCAACTTACTTTCTTACACCTGTCAAATGATTTCTTGTCATTTATCAATGGAAGATATGCAACGTTGTCCAAACGGACATCGGATGATGGACGCACTTCTACCCGGTCTCTTTTTGAGATTTTTGGAAATGGCACCGGACTCTCGCTAGTGGGACGACCCCTTTTTTTGTTAGCTGGCTTGTCTATTTTGGTAAGTACTTCGGCCACACTTGACCTAAAGTGAACCAAATCAGGCACTTAGTTTTAGGAACACCTAATTGCGATGCTTGTTTCTTATACTCAATCCAGGCATTTACACATGCAATATCGATTGCATGAGCAAATATGCGAAGTGTCCACTTTCGCGATCTAATGGCGCTGCTAATGAATGTGCGATAAATTGTGATCAAGAAATCTATCTTGTCGACCCATATGTTTCTTATAAACTTGAATAACTTCTGGGCGTTCGATTTCAATATATTTCTTTTCAGTTTTATCCCATCTTTTGCAGATATCTGTTTTTGCAATTCCCAAAAAATTTGATGCAACTACCACTGGCTTATTGTCATACCATTTAGTTATTATAACTTCTCCATCTTCACTTATAAGTTGTTCAGTGGAGCCTGTACCAAGCTTATTTATGTCTTTGTCACTCGAAAATGGTGGATTACTGAAGCGATTTTGGTTCACAGTACATATTGCGTATATATTCTTATTTCTGAAGTACTGAAGGAGATTATAATTTGAGAAATAATTATCGAAAATGAGAAGCATATTTTTTAGTAATTCTTTCTGCTAATATCAGTACCACTGATGCGCCTAGACCAAAAGTTTTTAACATTGGTGGATCGAGTTCTGTCGTCGAGCCTTGATATATTATAAAATCAAACATTTGACCGCTTGTTCCACAGAATGCAAATATTTTTATTCCCCAAGGTTTCGATTTTCCCTTCACGAACTGCTTTACGTTCAATGATCCATTGAACGGCACCATTTGCTTATCGACACTAAGATTTTCTTCTATTGATAAACTCAACATCCGTTCTCTTATGGAATTGTATAGAGTTCTGACTTTCCAAAATGTATCAGGTTCTTCTGTTACGTCAGCACAGTGAATGTTCTGTCTCAATTTTAGGAAACGATTAACTGGTATACTGTTTTAGAAATACGTAAGTTCGGCTCCCAATAGCATCGAATCCTGGGGTAACTCAAATTGGCCATCAGAATGTGAATTCCTATAAATGAATGAGTTTCGTTTTTAGTGGTAGGTGCAAAATTAGCTACACTTTTGTGAACTACATAAAAATTGGTGAATTGCACAAATTTCTGCACAAAAACTAGGGGCTTTCAAGTTCATCCACTGGTTCAGAGTTTATTTTGTGCCCTTTGATAGAAGGAGTTATATAAGTGAGCCTTTTATTTCTCCAACGTATATTTTTCTTATCCGTTAGATCTCCAAAATTATGAAGCCATTCTTAATCAACAAGATCCATCACTTCAGTTTGAGACTCAACATCCATTTCAGAATAATTCTCTTCTTTGTCAGTATTATTACATGCTTCGTTAAGAACGGGTTCTGCATAACCTTCAAGAAAAAAGCAATTACTAAATTTGCAATTATCTGCATCATAGCTGCCTTCTTCAAAATTATCGCCAGGACCATCGGATAGATCGTCAATTTCTGCTAAATTGTTTACTAGGTCTGGAAGTTCTTCTTTCGTAAGCGGCCTTCGCCGATCTTGGATTAGAGGCATTGTAAAATCACCATAAAACAGATTAAAAGACACCGAAATATCTTCCCAAATGTTTGTTATGGCAACCTTTACAGCACAATGTCCCCGTTTGGGAACAAGCATAAAGTTATAAATAATTAACTTACTTTTTGTTCTATATAATCCTCTTGGTTTTCAACTTCAAAAACGCACTTTTTCACTCAAAAATAAATATTTTCTCCTAACCTCACAAAACATATACCGGTTTACTTACCTGGGCGGAGCCCACTTGTATGTGCGTCTTTAGTTTTATTTTGTAATAACACAAATTGATAAGAGAGATCGAGACCATTGTCAAATATAATATGTGGTTGTAATAATATGAGGATAACGTTTAGAAACAAAAAATGTATCGAATTTAGATACACCAAGCAGATATTTAGTATGTCCTCATATGAGAGGAATATTGTTGCAAAATTGGCACCTTCAGTGGAACATTCAGAAAAAGGAGCTTGGCCTAAAAACACTAATCCTAGATATCAAGAAATGGATTCAGTGAAAGCATGGACGCTTTAATTTTTTTCAGACATGGCATGTACACATGTTGCGTCATACATGAATGTTATTACTGCTCGAACTCGTTGGATAACGATGAGCAAATATTTTACTGGGAGGAGAAGCGCAAACCATTTATAAACCTAATAGGTGAAACGATGAGCAAATATTTTACTGAGAGGAGGAGCGGATTTATAAACCTAATAGGTGAAACGATGAGCAAATATTTTACTGAGAGGAGGAGCGCAAACCATTTATAAACCTAATAGGTGAAACGATGAGCAAATATTTTACTAAGAGGAGGAGCGGATTTATAAACCTAATAGGTGAAACCTAATAGGTGAACATGTTGAACCTAGTATCATAATCGGAAAGGTGAGTAATTCAGACGCATAATGAGAAGCAATATGTGAACATGTCTCGAAAATCCGCATAATTAAAGAAACCACATTTAAATAATTTCCAGACTTAATTTCTGCCAAATTTAGATAATCAACAGTACACGTAGTGTTCGTTGGCGAGCATTCGCGTTCGGGATCGAAGGCGTGGTTTTGATATGTCGTGTGATGTGAATGTTCGCGTTCGGATTGAATAGCATGGTAGAGATATGTCGTGAAATGTTCGCGTTCATGATCATGCTCGTGTCATAGAACTCTCCAATTTACACTACTGCACTGACTAACTTATGCCGAGGATATTTTAAACTAGAATTAAAATCAATGCAGATACGAACACATACACTTAGGGCAATAGACTTGAATGAGGCTTCCATGAAGGATACTCAAGTGTCAGAAGGACTTGAGCTTTGCTCTACGTCCCATAAAATAACATTCACTTTTAAAGTTTAAAAAAAGAAAATGGTGGCCCTTTACAAATTACGAATATTATAGGAAGTCAAAATATACGTCACCAAACAATAGTTTATTGAATGAGCACTTAACATTATGTTTTAACTTTGGAAGTGTTTTGGAAAAATATTAATGGAAGGACCGAAAATTTATTTAAATGCAGAACAACAAATTTAAATCTTTACGCTAATTTGTAATTATCTGTGCATTGGGGTTTCCCAAATATTCCTTCAGCTCAGGCCACTGTTTAAGATTAAACACTTTGATTCAAGAATTTTCTTTAATTTTCATTAGCAGAAAAGTATTACTCGGTAGAGATAGTCGCTTTTTTCTGCAATATTAGAATCTGTGATGGAACCCTAGAAAATATTTTAAATGTTAAAACTATCGTGGAAATGTACAACGTGTGTGTAACAATGGTTTACTGTAAACATTTAAGATTTTATTTTTAATTTTCATTGTTAATTATAATTTTTATTACATATTTCATCATAATCAACAATATTTACCTTTACAATGTAACACCAATTTCTAATTATATATTTTTAATTGATTACTTATATTAGAGCAGTGGTTCTCAACAGAGCAGTGGTTTTTTTGAATTTTTTACGTGGCGGTCTCTTTAAAAAAAAATCTATAGCTCGCGAACCCCCTATTATTCGAAACTATAATATAATATTATTTCAAGCGAATTGGAAGCTCCAAATTTGCAGTAGGATGCAACTTCCCCATAGCGCAGCAATGAGGATGTTGTGACTTGAATGGGATGGTTACTGCCACTTTGCCCGAACCTGTTCTTCTATATTTGGCATTGTTTTGGCCAATGCAACTTTCATGTCATGTGTGGCATCTAATCTGTTTGGATATTTTGTTTTGAAAGTAATTACTGTGGAAAAAGACTATATTTTATGTAATGGTTGGATAGATCTTTAGCGCCACTCTCATTTTTATTAACTACTTCCTATGTCTCACCTCAATTGCTTTTGAGATATTTCCAATTTTGTAACAGATTTCTCAATTTGGTTGAATTTTTTAATTCGATCAAGTTGACCGTGCAATAAATATTTATATAAATAATCCATTTTAACATTTATTTTAAATTTTTATTTATTTATCGAAAAAATAACTCTAGTAAGAAGGTAGTAAATAACGTAAATACTGAGGTTTTAATTTATGTTTCATGCTACCTAATTAAATTAACATCCATTAATAATTATTTTATATGTAACGAAACACGCAAAACAAATTGTTGCAGAAGGCTTTGAAATGAAATATTGGTAATTGAATATAAGTGATTAAGTTATTAATCCTTTGCACTAACAAAACCTATTTATTTTTGCCGTTTAACAGCTGTTTAAATTATAGACATTTATCATAGATATTTCTTATAAGTTATTATTTTTATTCAATAAATTTTGTTATAAAAATTAAGGTTAAAATGAATTCTGAAACTAATGAATTAATTGACATGATATTCG
>WYDF02305256.1:0-15327 GCA_009867245.2 Adranes taylori | reverse complement strand
ATATATATATATATATATATATATATATATATATATATATATACCTTTTCACTATGCTCTCAATTTCTCCTGACATCACCTTCCTTTTATATTTAACCATCTTCTTTGTCGCCTTTACCCAACACTTATACACATTACATTCTTGCAACACCATCTCATTTGGAGTAGACTTGTTCACTCCCAAATTCTCTTTAAGTATCTTACTAGAATCCTTTCTATCTACTCTCTTTCTCTAACCGCAAATACTTCTGCTCCGTACAATATTATGCTTTCCACACATACTTCAAGAATACTGGGTTATCGGCGTATAGTCTTAAGTGTGAGGTTGAGGCACTTCACATCATCACAGTATGTAATGTAGAGCAGTGGGGCACGCACAGAGCCTTGTGGGACACCGGCCTTAAGATCTCTTCAAGAGCCCTAAGAGCTGTTCAAGGCCTCAAGAGCGTTCAAAACTCTGGCCTTCAGAACAATTTAAAAGACACGCCGTACAGATCCATACAACGCACAATGGTAGGCCACATGAGATAACTTTTATGTCCATACAGTGTAATGAGGTCGGCGTTGAAGAGTTAATAAACTATAAATAAGACTTCTATTTATAGATATATTAAATAATAATCTGCTAAATAATAGTTTTAATTATTGACATATTAAAATATATGCTATAAATAAGACATATTAATAAACTATAAATAACACTATACTTTTGTTACTAAATTTGAAACAGTTTGAATGACACACACATCTACGCATGTACCCTTCCTTTTAATTTGTGTACGACATGGTTAGATTGACACAATTGATCCGAATTGAAAATAATTAAAGCATTCAATTGTATCAATGAAGCGCATTCGTACATATATTAACAGAAATAAATACCAAAGCACCGTAAGTATTTATGTAGGTTAGACAATTCTATTAAACTAGTGATGCGTTAACTGATTTGATTGAATAGAAAACGCCATTCTTAAATCATACCTTCTATTTGTATATCCGCTTTTAATGATGATTAACTGTTATATATAATTATTGCCCATGGTTCTAAAATGGCCATTTTACTATTAGATATTGGTAATAAATCAGAAGAAAAAAATAGAGATTTCATGAATTTAATTTCTCAAGCGAAAACGATGCAGAGTCGAGCTAAAAAGATTAAACTACTTTTAGAATTTTTAGAAATGACTCTTTCCACATGAAATAAAAGCATAATTTTAGTTAGGAAAACAACTCTTTCCCCAAAATGTTTTATTCGAAAAACAAGAAAATCATAAAAAAATCAAATGCGATCTAGACATCAAATTGAGCTATACGCACCTTTAAACTTAAAAAGATGAACATAAAAATCTTTCTAAAGAAACAAAGAAAAGTTGCTAGTCGATTAAGTAACCCAACGTTGTCCAGCCAGTGTAATTATTATTCGATCACGTATAGATAAACAGGAATTCTCTCAGGAACTATCAGGGAATTCATTGGAATGTGGCTCTTGCGAGAAATTGTATATAGGCACGACGAATAGAAAGTTCGAAATGAGATTAAAGGAACATCTTAGTGCGATTTGGTTGATTCGTCCTGAGAAATCAAATTTTCCGGAGCATATATTAAGTTTAAATCATGATTTCTCTGTAAGAGATGATGCAAAAATCTTACATCTTTGTCAGTAATTTCATTTTTGGAACAGGTTTATATAGTTATTAGTTTAAACACAGGTAAACTCTTGAATAAACAAATAGATTTTTAGAACTTGGATTTTATAAAGAAGTTTGGATAATGAATGATGATTTAATCTTTAAGTGCATGACCCGTTTATGTCTAGTTTACTGTACGACGGGTTGAAAATGTTATACTTTGATTTTGATATTTTAATTCCTGTCATTTAAGAACTATTTAACAAATATCGGTTGATTAGGAAAATATATTCTTTTTTCAGTTCAAATCTTTAATGTTTGGTGGAATTTAACATCAATATGGTTTCATTAATCGTTTTTCCTTACTCTAACCGTTCAAGTTTAAAGGGGCGCATAGCGAAATTTGGTTTCTGCGTCACATTTGATTGCTTTATTATTAAAAAATTTAATCTTTTTGAGAATTAATTTTTATATACTTATTTTCTCTGTGTTAATTTTCTTTTAGACTGATGCTGAAACAGTTGCAACGTCGAAACGCGTGATACACTCATTTTATTCTTGTTTTTTTTGAATAAAACATTTTGTAGTCGGAGCACCGTTGTTTTCCTAATTAAACAAATGCTCCAAAGCACTTGGACCTGTACTTATTTTCATAGAATTTTATTGTTTTTGTCACAATAAATAGCAAATATTCATCTATTACGTTCACATTCTTGCTGGTTTCTGTGTGAATTTTTCCATTTTATTATGCCTGAAGTATTTCAAACTCTATTTTTGTTTTTGTTTTTTTTTTGTTTTGATAGCTTTTTATGGTTTTGATAGTACCTTGTTTTTTGCTCGTATGTTTCACTTAATTTTTAATTCTTGCTACAATTTCCATCTATTTTTAGTAAAACGTTTTTCAATTAATTCTAATTATTTATTTTTTATTCCGTTAGATTTTTTAGTTTTTGACTGCTTTAATGTTACTTTGTCCGTTATTTACCAGTTCACATTTTTTTTAGTATTTCGGTGCTTTTTTTTAATTTAATTTATTTTTCATTTAATTTCATATTCGACTTGTTTTTAAATAGTTTTAAGCACGTTTACCATTACGTATATGTAATCTGAATTATTTTCTAGTTAAGTATTTATTACAATTAATTGTTTTATAGTTGGGGAGGGTACAATTGTTTTACAGGCAGTGGGTTTTTAACTCAGGTTTCGTGTAACTTTGGGGGCCCATCTCGAAAAAGTCTTAGTTCTACCGAAAGATATTTTGAGTTCTAATAATTTGAAACATGTTTCAATTATGGGATTATTGAGTTCAATTTTACTAGGTATCTAAAGTTAAGGCAATTCTTTCTCAATTGGCTACTTTGAAACCTGTGGGATCCACTAGCCAATCTAAGATAAAATCATATAATTGAGTATGTTTGTTTGTATGTATATGCTTGCATATGCCAAACGCTGGCACTAGTAAAGCGATTTAAATGAAATTTGGTACATAGTTGTATGTTTTGCTCACACGTTTCTAGAAATTTTGAGCTCGTTTGGTAAATAAATGGTAAATTATTTCATCATAGGTCGCAAACCTATTTTACTCTATATTCAAATTTTATATGTCCAGAGATGTAAACGCAAGAAGCAATTCAGCTATGTAATTTGCAAACTATATACGTAATTTTTATAACAGTATTACTTTTAAAAAGCATAAGTATTTGTTAGGTGTTTTAATTATTTCAAAAACTGCATATTGGCGTTTAAGAGTATTGAAGTTGACTGCCTATTGAAGTTGACTAGCCAAATAAATAATACAAGCGAGCGATGTACAACAGAACCTTCAAATATTGTTATTGATATCATATAAAATAATCTTTCTTTATTGCAGTGTTATCAGTACTGTGATATTCAATCTGTATATTCTATAGCATCAAGTTTTGGTAATAACCAGAAGTGCCTCTTCATTACGTCATCAAATGCGTTTTTATATGTCGTAATAGGAGTTCCGACATACATTTTATCTGTAAAACAAGTGGTCCAAATGCAATAGAAAACATAACGTAAATGGCCTTATTCATCTTAAGTATTAAGGAAAAAAAAGCATGAAACAAATTTCACATATCGCGAGATTTGTTGCAATAGAATAGTATTTATTATTCCTGCAAATAATGACAAACTCCACAACAAAGATCTCATCTAAAAAGGAGCAATTGAGGATTTAAGAAGTAGTGGAGGAGGAGGAGGGAAAATTCCTTCTTTGTTTATCGTTCCCGTGAAAATGGTGGTGCTTCAAGAAAGCGGATCTCCTATACAGGCGCTCCCTGCAGCCCTTTTGGATTATCCCGCGATGGATTTTGCTGGAAAAATGCTGCCCAAGCGATATCTCGGTCTCCATCAATGGCTAAGTCCGATTTGTCCCAAGGAACTCAAAGCACAAATAGTAAGTTTGTTACAATATTTGTATGGTTATCAGTTTGTTTTTAATTCTTACATTGTTATATGCATTTTTAAAGCTTTGGTGTTCAAGATTTTTAGTATTGCAAAACATTGTTATGTACTTTTACTATTAAGTTAAGACAATAAATAAATTTATAAGTGGATAACGTTTTAACATGTGAATTTTTAATGCATTAGACAAATACATTAGGCAAATTAACAAAAACAAAAGAATATGGTTACAAAATTGTTTCACAATTCTGGATCAATTTACGAAAAATTCTACTTTTTTGGGTTCTGTCCAAATAAGACAACAATGCATAAACGTGTATTATAAATAAACGATTAAGAAAAAAATTATTGAAAAACAATTTATCATGTCATATATGTTTATCGCAATTCTTAACTTTTAAATGCTACAGAAAAGAGATGCTAGAACTTTTTTTCTGATGAGGATCTCTACTTCCTTCTCCCTCATCAATTTCATTACTTCTATCCCCCTTTCTTCTTGCTCCAAACATGCTCTCCACTCGTTCTCTCACTCTGTATCCAACTCCATCTTATTTCACGACATTCATTCATCCAATGTTTCCATGATTCTTCTCCTCTGCCATATATCCAAAAACTCTTATCATATTTTCCCAGCCAATATTTATTGGCCATTTCCTCATCCCCACATCTAAACCTTGCAATCAATCTTTTTTCAGTCATACCTAATTCCGATTTTAAATTCCCTGGCATATCACCTACAACCATTACTTTCTTGTATATGCTATTATATCTATTCTCTCTAATTTTCTCATTCCTCTCTTGTACTTCAACATCCCTCATTATTCTTTCCAGCACTCTTTCACAGTTCCCTCTCTCCATTATCCTTATCTTCCATTTGCTCATTGACTACCCACACCTTTCATTCAACTTTTCTTTGTCCTTTGCCCATCCATTCCCCACATCACTTTTTTCGCTTCTCTTCTTGACAATTCATACACCGCTTTCACTATTCTATCATTCTCACCAGTCATCACCTTACCCAATATTTCTTACACACATTTAGCACCATCAACCTCATATTTAGTCACCAAATTTCCCATTCCACACATTCACTAACCGCTTAGCTGCTACCCCTGTTTTTCTCACAGTCAAACTTCCCACCATTCATTTCAAACCAATAACTTTTACTTTCTCTGCCCCTTTTCTTACATACCATTGTTTTGCCACATTCACTTCTTTCCATATATCTATTTAATCTTCTATAATCTCTTTCATTTCCTCTATACTACCTGCCATGCACACAATGTCGTGCCATAGCTTAGAGACCATATCTTCTCGGTTCCTAATACCACTCCACCACCTTGTTCTTCCTTTAACGTCGATACTAAGTCAGACAAATATATAAATAGGCATGCACTAAACGGACAACTCTGTTTCACTCCTCGATTTACATTAAACCAGTCTATGACATTACTTCCAACTCTTGCCCGTATCCTCATATAACCGTTAAACATTCATTTACACAATTTTTATTCCAACCTTCAGTTGAATTAAATAAATTTGATGAAGAACTTCATTTAAAAATGATCAGCATTTAGGTACAAGTATTAGATTAAGTAAATAATATTTAAACTTTTCATTTGTTTCGTCTAATGAGTTTTATTAATCCTGAAATCTTAATTTAATATAACAGACCTTCATATTTTTATCTTTCACATACCATATACGTATGTAATACGTATACGTATATGAAAGATATAGGATTCATGTTTTGAGATTTTTTTCTATTTCACCTTAAGTGCTGCAATCCGTTAATACGCAATTCAAAGAGGGGGTCATAAGATTTTTTTATATAAAAAGTTGTTTGTTAAAAAATTTTTTCTTGCTCAAAAAATTAAAAGGGTCATTGTCTGTATGTACGTACGTACGGATGTATGGTCCAGAATTTCTCCTTCCCTATGGGACCGATCTGGATGAAATTTGGTAAACTATGAATGCGCAGAACGGTTTTTTTCATTTTTTTATAAATCCAATATGGTGGACTGGAGCAATTTTTTTTGTTCAGAACGTTCATATTCAAGCTAGGAGGCTGAAATTTCGCACGCATATAGTACCTTGTATTATGCGTCGAATAATCCCATGTTGCAAAATTGTATAGGAAGCGGTGTTGCCACGTTTGAAGTTTAACAAACTTTTTGAAATATCTCAGGATCAATAAAAGATAGGACATTCGACTAACTTTTATTGTATAGAATACATACAAGCCCTTCGATTTTATTTGAAACATTTTTTCTAAAACTACAATTTAACGTATATACAGGTGTTTTTTGTTTTGCAAACTTTGCGGTCCATTTTCTCAGAAACTTAACAAAAGATTTTGATTAAATTTCTTGTATCGAAAGATCCTTTAATATTTAAGGGATTAAGCGAGTTTAAAAAATCGCACATCTTAGCACCGGAGTCATTTGCCATTGAAAAAAATGTACTACCCTAAATATCTCGCTTCTTATGAAAGTTTAGAAAAATGAATGTTGGGAAATTATGTAAGTCTAAGGGACCTCAATTTTGCCAGTGTGAGCAACTGAATATACTTAACCGATTTTGAGCAATAAATTTGTTTTTCCAAACCTTTTTAGTAACACCCTATATATTTTTTACATTTTTGTAGCTCTTGTAATTCTATTTAAAATGATACCGCACATGATGGGTCTAACTCTTATCATTTGAAATATATGACTTTTAATCATTTAAAATTTGGCAACTTGGCGTGGCAACCGACATTCAACAATCATATTATATACATGTAAGGCCTACATAATAGCTTCTATATGCAAAGTTACAGGAAAAATTATTTTACGTTGTATGAGACACAAACTGCTTTCGCAATTGAATAAATGTTAGTTATAATAACGACTACTTCCTTGTTTCTACACTTATTTATTCACGACCTGTTTCAGCTTTTGCCCATCATCAGGTGAAGTGCACATTATAATTTTGGGAGGCGTTCAAAATGATTATATTATTGAGAAATTCAGTTTTAAAATTAGAAGACTGAAATTTCGTTCGCGTGTAGTATATTGTATTATGCATCGAATGAAAGTACTGCCATCCCTGCAAATGTTATGGAGCGCGACGTTGCCACATTTAAAATTTTACATAATTTTTGATATATTTCAGGAACTATAAAAGATAAGGACACTTGAATAAATTTTATTTGAAACATTTTTTTCTAAAATTACAAATTAAGATATATACGGGCTGTTTGCGATAGTAAAGTTTGCGATCGAATTACTTGAACAAATAAAACTTGGGGAACAAGTATAGAATCCAGGGACCTCAATTTTACGTAAAGGGGACACAAAGAAAACGTGACTCAAAAGCGATAGTGGGGAAAAATGAAGTCTAAATGGCAGCAGTCCGCACCAAAGCGGGCAAGTTCATAAGACCAGGACAGTCTGACGTGCAAAGCAGACCAGGCTGCTCTTTTACAAATTAGCCAAGAGGGGTCGTAGGCCATGCCAAACGGACAGCACAGCTGTCCGCGCCGTAGGCAAATACGGGGAAGATGTGAGTCAACCGCGGCTAACCGGACAGCCAAGCTGTCCACGCCGTAGGCAAATATGGGGACAGGGGGATTCATGGGTTAGGCTAATGTTGTTTAGTTTACCCTAAACATTATTGTGCTAATTTAATTGAATAGACGACTTTAAAGGGGAGAGTCAAAACTGAAAGGTTTAAATTTTGTTTTATGCAAGATATAACAAAACGTAGGGTACGAAGTTTTGGTTTTTACGAACCGAATAGAGTTTTTACCACATGTATGATATGTTCCGGAGGAACATGATATGGACCGGAGGAAGACGGTAAGCAAGCATCAGACTGAGCATCAGACCGCTAACACAAGAGGGGCGCTAAAACACCAAAAAAACTTACTAAAACATTTTTTTATGGGGCGCCAAATATATTTTGCATCAGGACGCCTAAGACCTTTCTTCCGGCCTTGCATAATGCATTTTACTTTGTTAATTTAAATTAATTGTTAATAATTAGAACCAGCTAATTATAATAAAGTAGAATGAATAGGTGATGTAGATATGTTAATATAATCTAGGTAGACTTTTTACGTGGAGTTTTTAAAATTTTATATCGCTATTTCTAATTTTAAATCCTATTTATCTTATTTATGTTTAGTTATATATACATATTTAACTGTAAATAATACACATCTGGTAGAATATTTATACTTAACTTCTCATGCGTTATGACATTAAAAACCTAAAACCTGACCAAATAGTGACACTTTTGAAATAGTTTTTATTGCATTATATTAATTAATATTTAAAATCATTTAACGATCATATAATCTGATTGCTGTATCCACAATTTAAAAACAGTTACTTCGTTTTTTAAGTGCATACTTGTGGAAAGCAAAAAACACACCACTAAAATTTTTATGTAAGAATTTATGGCTTCTTGTCTTCCAGAAAATTGAATAAAGTGAAGTATAAAATATATTTCATGGGTTTACGCGCATTATCAGCGCGGCCACTTGTTAAAAATCTATCGTCTTATAAAAGTACGACAGGCAAGTATCCAGGTTGAATTCAAATTCAAAGTAAAAATTATGTATTTATTTTCAATAGTTAACAATACTATTATGCGTTCAATATTTTTAAATATTTGTATACTTCGGGACTTCCTTATATGTTTGCTATTGGTTTCGCTGTATGGGCATCATCAGATATAATTAAATAGAAATGTATCATACTGCA
Organism: Adranes taylori; assembly: GCA_009867245.2. Classification (NCBI taxonomy): domain Eukaryota; kingdom Metazoa; phylum Arthropoda; class Insecta; order Coleoptera; family Staphylinidae; genus Adranes; species Adranes taylori. The sequence goes on along the minus strand of WYDF02305256.1, from coordinate 6,518 downwards.
AAGAATACTAATTGCAACTTACGCTACAATGCAACAAATCATATTTAATTAAGCTTTTGTGCACTGTTGATGTCTGCACTCTGACTTAGTACATTTTATTTTGATGTGGTTTGTTGGCGCTTGTATTTAATGAATTCGCTGTTAGTCGATTTCGAATGTTGACATTTTATTTTTTAGTTGTGGCGATTAAATTAGTAATTGCTTATATAATTTAGTATTAAATAAAATTATTACGAATTAAAAATAAAATACAAGTAAGTTTTTAGGATACAATTTTTAAGAATTTTATAACTTATTAATTTTCCTAAAATTTAGAAATGACATCGTTGAAGAAATATTTTAACCTAGTAAAATTAGTATAAACTGAAAATATAAAATTAGTATTAACTAAAAAATAAAAAATTATTGTATATTTGCCCATTTATTACTTTTTCCAATTATTTCTGCAAACAAAATATTAAAAATATGAAGTGGAAATAGTAGAAATACTAGGAATTATTTAAAATTAAAATACTAAAATCAAAAATAGGTTCAAGTCCTGAGCAAATATTTAATTAATCCGTTAAAGCCCAAATTAATTTTGTTTCCAATTTTCACATAATATGATTAAATTTATCTTCTAGGGGTCCAATTTGACGAAGAGTATAAACAAATTAAGTTTTATTTCAATGGAATCAAAGATATGGTTTGCCCTCATTTGAGGACACGTAATAAACGGTATCATTTTCGATTTGTGATTTATTTATTCGAACGATTATATTATTTATTCGAACTTTGTAACCTACATATTAGAACTTAAATTATAAAATAAACTTATTTTTTGTGATAACTAGCAAAACACAGGGCGAAATACACAGTGACATCACATTTTACGAATATGTATGTGGCTTACTTGTACATAAGACATTTTGGCACCTTCTCTGCTTGTTTCGTTTACCTACATGGTGGTTCTTTTCATCGAATCTTGCAGAATTCTTCTCAACTCGTGGAATGTGCGCTGGTCGACCCCTTCTTGCCTTGATCCTATAGCCCAATTTTTAGATAAGCAACTGCCACATGTCGACCGAAGTCCGTTATAGAAATGGCGTTCGCTCCATGGATCAATTTGTACACGTGGTAATCATTCACGAGTGTCATGCCAGTGACCCGTGTGAATAGACACGAATACCACTTTTTTCCGCGAACTGCAATGGAATGTTTTTCCAAAAGACAGTCATCTACACCACTCATATACTTATTATAGTTGTTGATAACTCTTGTTTGGTATTCTGCAACCTTAGCTCTATTTTCTTTGCTCCAGCGGTTCACCTGGGCTAGTGAATAAACTTCATGAAAGTTGGTACCAACACACTTGCTATCTTTCCATTTTACAACGGTGACATGGTTTCTTGAATCAAATTTCCAGTCGAAAGAACCTCTCGATTGTTTGTCTATTACTTTAGTTGGCGTGTCTATTACTTTAGTTGGAGGGAAGTGTCAATAGACACTTCCCTGTTCTTAGATCTCTTATTGTTCCCGTGGCTCAAAATCCTTGCTCACGAAGCATAACTAAAAGACCATGGTTCGTGAGGAAACTGTCCAAATATACACTATAACTTTGTGTCTTGTACAATCGATAGCATCTTCAGTACAACTCTGGTGCCCAGAGGTGATTCAGATGATTCTTATTTCTTGTAGAGTGCAAAGTTGTAGCAATACCCTTTTTCTTCACACAGAGCCCACAGCTTGAAGCCGAATCGAATTGGCTTGGCGCGTATAAATTGCTTGATGAAATGCATACCGTTGTATTTCGCAATCACTTGATTAACAGATGGGTGTTTGTCGAATATAGCCTACTTTTTGAAGTTCTCGAAAAACAGCATCGAAAAAAGAAGCCTTATCTTGAAAGTATTGTTGTCATGCCTTGTTTTCGTTTACCTTTGAATTGTCCGCAAAATGTATGACAGATTTTATTTCAGAATATGTGTTTCTAATGGAAGCATCCTTTACAAGGGAAATGGCCAGGTCTGTATTCTCAGACTAATAGACTCACTGGGAAGGGTGTGATTACCACGGAAAATAAGGAATTCGATAAAGATCTTCAGCTCGTCAGCGGAAATATCATAATCTGGCATGTTTTTTCCTTGGCATGCGGACTGTTTCTTCAATAATCATATTTCAAACATTTTCATCGAAAATGTCTTCGATTATCTGAACATGGAAAGCTTTCTTCACAACCTCTTTTTGGTAATTAAGATTCTCCTCAGCATTGTTTGCAAGTTCATTGTGGGCATATATAACCGAAATTTCTTCCCATTTTGCAGAATAGTGAGATAAGCTCACCTGACGATTTGCCTTCTTTGCAAACTCCGATAAGGGAACGTTATCTCCTTCCTCGAACTCGTCGTCGCTGTCTTCTGCTGTTTCCACCTCTGTTCCACCTGAAAATCAACATCAAGTTACATGATCAGATTACTAGAATAATGTATTTACAAGGAATGTCATTTAGAACGGGCAGATCCATAACGTTTTTGTGAATTTCGTCATCTGTCAATTCGTCAACTTCCGGTGGTAATGCTAGAATGTCGCCTTCACATTTTTCGGACATTACAGTGCCTTGTCTAAAGTTTTAAAATACTGCCGTTTGTTCATTTTTGCGCAAACTAAAATTTCATAGTTTAAAACACATATCTTCCCACTGTCCTTTTTTGAGGACAGCAATGTTTCTTATCTTTGAATAAAATACACCTTTTAATACCTTCACCTATAAACCTTCACCTTTTCCGCAGCAACGTGAAAGTCCTCCACTACCCTCCAAATGGTTTATATACTCTTCGCGATTTTTGTGACAATGTTTTGCCACTGAATGTCCAAGTATGTTCTATTATTCCATTATGTTATATTTCCATAAATGTTCTATTGGATTCAGATCTGATGACTGTGGCGGCCACCGCGAACCTCATATATCTTTAGATTCAAGAAGAGCTTTAACAAGACGCAAGGAATGCTTTGGATCAGTATCTTGTTGAAAGCCCCAACCCCTTAGAATGTTTTTTCGTGCATACGCAAACATTGCATCTTTAAAGATCTATGACTTACTCAATAAGAAAAAGTGGCCCTACTCCATGTACCGAAAATGCTCCCCTAACAAGAACATTACCACTTCCGTACTTTACGTATCTAGGGGCGTATGTATCGCCTGTATGTATCGAACATTCTATGTATCGCCCGTATGGGGAGTATGCTATCTTTGGTCATTGGACTGCGCTACTTTTTCGACTAATCTTGAAGAGTCTTTGATGTTCATGGACAAACTCTGTTGTCTTTCGGTTTTTATTAATCACCATTGGTTTCTTCGAGACAATGGGACCAATGAATCCAAAACTTTTCAGATGACGAGATACAATCATACTACTATTATCGCATCCATTTTCATCACGCACTTCGGCTTTTGTTTTCAACTACTGTTTTCATTGGATTCTTTACAGATTTTCTGCGAATAATTCTTGTGCGAACAAATTGTTTTTTTAGGCCCATCGCTTCCATTTTTTTTCCTTTCAGTGCCTTTGCTACATACTGCAGAATTTCGTGAACAGTTGATTTTAATTATTTTCTGCAGTCATTGACAATTTAAGAAACATGGAAACACAAAAATCTTAATGTCTTGTTTTTATGTTATGGTTTAGATTATGAAGATTTAAATATAAGCGACAAAAACAAACTAAAGCGATTTGAAAATTAAATCCTACTTGTATATTATTCAAGACTAATTTTTTGAAACAATATATATTAGAATTCTTAGAATAAATAAACAATACAATTCACAATGACATTAGCTCAATAACATTTTAATTTTCATTCACTCCGGATCTGATGGATTCCCTATTTTTATATTATAAATTGACGTATCTTGTTCCATAGTGGCTATAACAGTTTTTTCCCGGATTTTCTCAATTTTTCGCAGTGTTTTATCGTTGTGTCGAGGCAGTCACGTAGCTTTGCGGAGCGTGTACTACGGATCGGATTACTTTGGGATTCATGAATTTTTCACGCGTTTTGAGCGTTTTATGAAACACTGCATTGTATTTCATACTTTTCGTGTACACTTATTTATTACTATATTAACTAAAATGTATTGATTTATTTATGAGTTTTTAGTGGGATTATAAATTTTTTATTGGATTTAATTTTTTAAACAGATTCATACCGAAAATTTTATTTATCATACATTTAAATACAGAAATAAATACTGTCTATGTCTAATATTAAATTAAAATGAGCCAACAATTTTGTAGATAAATGAACTTTTATCGATAGAATTAAGGTGTCTTCTCTGGTCTTCTCTGATCGTCCCAATTTCTTATTTCAATTAATTCAATGGGCAAATATAGAAAGAAATACAGTCGGCGTCAAATATTAAATTAAAATGAGACAGCAATTTTATAGATAAATGAACTTTATCGCTACAATTCAGAGGCCAACGTTTTGTCTGGGCTACCACCCATTTCTTATCTCATACCGTGGGCAAATACAGTAATAAGTATATTCGATGTCAAATCTTAAATTAAAATGTGCAAGCGATTTTGCAGATAAATGAACTCTTATCGCTAAAATTCCGAAATTCCAAAGTTTTGCCTGAGCGGCCCAATTTCTTATGTCCTACGTATTTGGTAGGCCAAAACAAACAGTAAAGTACCAAATCATCAAATGTATTAAATGTATGTATACATCAAATGTATGAATGTAGAATGCGAATAAAAGAAAAGACGGGGAATATTGGAGGATATATCTGGGATCGGAAGCGAAGGGAACAGCGATAATGAGTAGAATAATGGAAGAAATAAGTAAAAAGGAACTATGACAGGAAAAGAGTGCAAAAAAAGGCGTGAGAAGGAGACTGAAAAAGAAAAATAGAGAAATGTGTTTAAATGTAAAGGTGATCTCCTCTCAATTCATTCATCCTTAATAACTAACATCGCGTTGATGTGTATATCATTTAGACAACAAAGGAGTGGGGAGGGGAATGCAAAAAGGTTGGGAACTCTACCTTAAAAACCCAAGCATACAATTATAATTTTTAAGTTCAATGTTACTCTTGCAATGTTCAAGAATGTCCCAGCTACACTTGTTGCAAACACCCAAGATCCCCTAACCAGTAGTACATCATCAGCAAAAGCACAACGGATGATATACTGGCCTTAAGCATCTGTGGCCGAGCTTGAATTTCTGTACCTGCTCATTGCAGATTTTTTTACATCATCAATGAGGAGAATAAAGAGGATCGGGCTTAGGGTGCATCCTTGCTTGAGTCTGGCTGTTGTTTCGTACTGTTGAGATTCTGCAATGCACGTGCGCACATAGTTCCTAGACCGCATGCCTGTATTGCTGCCATTAGTTGATCATTAACATCTCTTTGCTTCAACAATCTCCATATTTCTCTCATTGGTACGGTGTCAAATGCCTTTTCTATGTCAAGAAAGCCAGATATATCTGTCTTTTATACCTCATCAATTTCTCACTAATTTTCCTGATGGTAAATATGAGGTCTTACTTCTCTCCGGTCGGAACTCACACTGCTCTTCGACCAGTTGTGACTCCGCTACCTGCCTTCCAAGATTCTTATGTACACTTTCCCCGCCAAACTGAGGAGTGATATGTCACGATGGTTTGTGCACTCTCTGTTGTCACCTTTTTTAAAAATAGACACAATGCTGCTGTATTCCCAATCCTTTGAAATCTTTATGGTGCAATCTTGGGCAATCTTTTTGGATCATCTCTGGAGCATTCTGGTCATGTCACGCAACCTTACTCAGTTTCATCCTGTGCTATTCTCGCTTCAGTGTTCTTCATGGGATATTTCTCCATCTCTCCAACCTGTTTTCTGGTGGTGGTCTTCATCTCTTTAGCACACTGTATAAAAACTTCTGATTGTTGTGAAGACTAATTAATTGTTATGACACAACTTCTTTTATGAATGAGGTAAATTTTCATTTGTGAAATCTTCTAAACTTTATCAACTAGCATTAAATGATTTTTTCGCTCTTAATACCTGGAGTATGTGTGGTTTTGAGAAGACACTATTATAAACTGCTTGCATGAGATACATATTTGAAATTATAGACATTTCTTAAGAAATGAAAATATTCGGAATCAAATATGCAGTTAATAAATTAGTTAGTTGCCACAAAGTAAGTCTAAAGGCTGATTGTTTGATCACTAGATTTTATCAATACCTGGAAATGTTCAAATTACTAATTTCATTAAAGCCTCCCATTTTTTATTATTTGTTTGTTACGACAAATATAGAGAAGCAGGTATTAATTAAAATTTGAATTCTTCTTATTAAATTGCTCCTTCAACGTACACCTGGGAGTTTATAGAGAATATTTTAGAGTATTGAATGGGTAATATCTAACATATAAAAGTGAGATTTATAATTATAATATTTTATACAAACGTTTACGCGAGTTCATGAGCCCAAAAGTGATGAACGCAACTCCTGTTTGCACTGGCTTTGCATTATTTAGAAAAGTCTATAG
>WYDF02305245.1:0-15329 GCA_009867245.2 Adranes taylori | reverse complement strand
AATCGAGTTCGGTGGAGATCTCTTGTGGAAGCCCTATGCCCCACCTAGGAGCGAATAGGACCTAACTAACTAATATGTGTGCAAAATTTCAATCTCCTAGTTTGAATACAAAAATTTTGAACCAAAAACAATGGCTACTCTCCGCCATATTGGATTTATAAAAAAAATGAAAAAAACGTTCTGTGAGCTCATTCAATCTCCTAGTTTGAATACAAAAATTTTGAACAAAAAAAACTGGCTACTGTCCGCCATATTGGATTTATAAAAAAATTTAAAAAAAACGTTCTGTGAGCTCATGGTCTACACATGTCTACCAAATTTCATACAGATCAGTCCCATAGGGAAGGAGAAATTCTTGAACATACAGCCGTACGTACGTACAGTCTAACAGACACCGAAAAATCGACCCTTTTAATTTTTTTGAGCAAGAAACAATTTTTTTTAGAAATAACTTTTTTTATGAAAAATTGAACTAAGGTGAAATAGAAAAAATTGTCAAAACATGAATCCAATATCTTTCATATACCTATACGTATTACGGTATGTGAAAGATAAAAATGGTATATGATATAAGAAAGATAAAAATTCAAGTTTCGAGAAAATTTACCGCAAACTTTGTTAAACAAAAAACACATTTAAATTGTGATTTTAGCAAAAAATGTTTCATGATAAAATGAAATGAAATGAACTTAGGTAGCCTATGCAACAAAGTTTATTCAAATATTCTATCTTTTATAGTTTTTGAGACATATCGCAAAATTTGTTAAACTTTAAACATGGTAACGTCGCGTTGTGTAGCAGTTAGAGACTTTGGACTAATTTAATTCGACGCAAAATATAAGGTGCTATATGTGAGCAAAATTTCAACCTCCTAGATTTAAAACTGAATTTCCGAAAAAAATTATCCATTTGAACCCCACCCAAATTTATAATTTGGACCCGCTACTGATAACAAGATTTATTAAATTGCATGAGCACTGTCTTATAAATCTCCTAAAACGAAAATATAATTTTCTATACAATGTCATCTATTTACTTGGTCAGTTAATATATGTAACGATATGTTGACGGCCGGTTACCATGGCAACCAATACAGAGTTTTTGAGAGATTAGAAGCTATACCTTTAGATCCATTAAAGTTGGACTCATCATGTATGGCATCATTTTAACGAGAATCACAAGAGCTACCAGAATGTATACAAATATTCGTACCTATACGTATTACATACGTATATGGTATATGAAAGATAAAAATGTAATATGTTTAAAATACTTTTGGTTTTGTAGAAAATAGAAAATAGAAATGAGAAATTAATTCTCTAAAGTGTTTTGAATGTGTGACACTTCACACCTCACACCCTGGATAACAAAAGTAGTTTGGTTGCGGTTCAGAAGTTTGCGGGATTTAGGGAATGCTGCTCTCATGAAAATATAGCTTTTGATGAAATAATGTTACACACAATCGCGAGGTTATTGCTAGAGCGAGATACACATGAATAACATTACGTTTCTAAGAATTTATTTCTGAAAAACAAAACAAAAAACAGAATATTAGTGAAAAGAAATTTTGGTGACTATATACAATATATACCTAATTTATTAAACCAGAAAAATCGAATCAGAAATAATCATGGCTTTCCTCATTTAACACAAAAAATGTTGATTAGTATAAGTAATTCAGAATTGCAGGCAAGAGTTCAAAGCATTTGTAGAAAGGATATCCTGATTATAATGGCGACGTCAATGCGAAGATAAGTACGGACAACCTTAGACTGGCGCAAATGATGGGACAACATAGATTGGGCAACATGAAGAAACCCTTGTGAACTTTTATGCAAGTAATGACCTAGTCATCGGTGGCACAATCTTTCCTCATAAAGAATGTCACAAAGTATCATGGGTATCCCCAGATCTTAGCGTCCAGAACCAAATTGACGACCTTGTCATCAACGAAAGGTGAAAGAAGTCTCTGTTAGAGGTGAGAAATCGTAGAGTGGCAGATATAAGCAATGACCACCATCTTATAATTGCATGCGTTCGTATCAAGAATGCTGCCAAGAGAAAACGTATTGATACTCAAAGGAAGAGATTTGGTATTGGAAACATCGACGCAATGTTGGCAATCCTAAGAATAAGTAAGTAAAGGAACAATCGTAATTTTGGGTTCAGAACCTTTCATGTCAAATCGCATAACAATTCAACAACAAAAAATAGTCGTCTGAATACATTATACATAAATCATCTACCAAACAAACTAAATTATTTCACACAAGAGGCCAATTGTTATTCGACCATCATCATATTATTAAAACAAGAACATTAAATTAAGCGTTATTTCCTTTTAAATGATAGAGCACAAAAATTCCGAGAGGGCAAAATAAATCGTGTTGCATATCTATGGTTTTTTGCTGTCATGCTTTAATGTTTTATTCTTTTATGCAAATCTGCATAACTCTTGAAAGATGAAACAGATTTTGTTTTTCAAATTGGATTCTGTGAAAAAGATGAAATCGTTACCTATAAAAAAAAAAGGATCAGATAAATGGTAATTATTATGTAAGAATATATTTTGATATAACGTCACGAATTGTGGTTTAACTGATATCTATTATTTTATTCTTAACGATTATGCAATTACTTTAAATAGTTTTAAAAGTCTGCGTAAATCAGCCATATTCTGTTGAAAAGCAGGCCCATGAACCTGTTAAAGTATCAGTTACAGCTCCATATCACGTTCAAAGGCTAGAATAAGTACCTGTGCATATTCCACAACTTTATCCAGATGTAAAACATATAGTGGTACCATATAAAGTATTAGGTTGATTGTTCAGTACCTGTACAAGCACCTTAGTTTATATTGAAAAGACCGTAACAGTTTCAGTTGGAAAACCAGTGGCATATCGATAATCCTGTGCCATATCCAGTTGAAAGATCTGTTCCTGTACCCGTTAAAGTACCTATTGCAGCTCCGTATCCTGTTTACAAAGAAGTATCATATCCTATAAAAAGACCAGTACCTTATCCAGTTAAAGTCCCAGTTGATAGGCCTATTGCTGTACCAATGGAAAAACACATTCCATATCTCGTAGAGAAAGCAGTACCTTATCCTTTCAAAGTACCTATCGCTATGCCTGCATATTTATCACCATGCCCATTAAGGATATTGTGTTTAGTTGAAAATCCAATGTAAAAAGTTACTGACTACACACATCGTATACTCTCATTTCAAAGAAATAAAATAGATCTTTCACTTTCATTCTAAAGAAAGAAATAGTTATAATCTTTCACATCGTAGCCACGCCAATACAGGTTACATGAGATTACAATATAGTTCAAATATAATACATTTATTACAGAAGTTTCTACAAGTGTTCGGAATATGATTAGAGGCTACGGCAAAAGGCTAATATTTAAATTGAAAATTACATAGAATGGCTTTATGACTGTGCAGAGCATATATTGTAAGATGCACAATAGACTAATTTGATAGTTAGCAGCTCAGAGGAAATGCGATATAAGTGTACTGACTGAATGTAATTACGAAACTAAAGCCGTTTGAGTGTTCAGAATGAGAATTCAAGACTGAAAGGACGGAAACTCTTATAAATCACATAAGAAACATTCGCGAAGAAATTCCGTGTTCAATGTGTGATTTCAAGGCAAGACGAAGGAATAGATTTATACTTCATAAACGAGTACATTCAGGAGAGGCCGTATGAATATACAGATTGTAATTTTGAACGTGCACAATAAACTGCTCTAAATATCCACAAACTAACGCATAAAGGAAAGAAGGCGTATAAGTGTTCAGAATGAGATTTTAAGAGCGCAGTAAATAATACTCTTACAATTCATAAACGTACACATTCAGGAGAAAAGTTGGATAAATGTACAGAGTGTGATTATAAGAGTGCACAAAAGACTACTCTAAGAGCTCATAAACGAACACATACAGGAGAGAAGCCGTTTAAGTGTTCTGAATGTGATTTTAAGTGACGATACCCATCAAAGTTACTCGATCAGTCTTTATTCAAACAAATTACAGAGAAATGAATTCACCCGTTAACAAAAATGGCGTATTGGTAGTAAAAATTGGTGGAACATAAGAATGATTTGTCAACCACCAAACAGCCCCGATTTCAATGTCCTGGATTTGGACTTCTTATTTCTTATGAATTTGGGTTTCATTCATTAAAAGCTGCAATCCAGTACTGATGAACTCATAGCAGCCAAGTATAAAGCATGGGACGAAATAACCGCGGAAAAACTAGACGATGTTTTTATTACAATGCAGAAATGTATAGAATTAAGTCTCCATGTTTCATAAAGGAGATACCTAACGAGTACTAGCTTCCTCACATGAGCAAGGACATACTGTACTTTCAATTTTATCTTATATTAGTTGTGAAAATACACGTTATATATCCCTTTGCATATATTTTTATGCAATTGAACAGTTATTTTGAAACAAATAAAATTCTAAATCGATCACTTATGTTGGAATGGAGGAAGTACAATAGAAATATTCTAATTATAGATAAATTTAGAAAATAACTTACGTATAACTGCCGTGTGTGTTATGACATAAACCATGAACGCATGGCTTATGTTTGCACTCGTCCTTATCGTCTTTACATGATGGTCCTTTAAATCCCGACGCGCACGTACACTTATACGATTCACCGACTGATGTACATTCGGCACCATTTCGACACGGCTGCGATGCACAGTGATCCTGTTTTTCGCAATGTTTGCCTATGCAAAAAAGAAGAAAAACAGAAATAAGTATTCAATTGATATAAGGAAAAACATGTTAGATACAATTAATAGGGACATTATTTTCGGTGATTACTTGTTGTAAAATGGGAATCATCAAAACTTATCTTTCGCAGCGGTGTTACCAATGACAGCATCGCTCTGTATATACATAAACGTTTATTGGCATTATTCAAAATAAACATTACATAAACACATTACATAATTCCAAAACATTTACATATTTAACTTAAAAGGATGCTTCTACATAATATCAAAAAAAAAAACTCTATATAAACAGTAACAAAATAAACAATAACAAAATCCCAATTTTTAACTGGAGCAAGTAGGCAGCTTTTTCATTCTTCTCAATCCCTTACCTTTCTCTCCCATGCATAATCTCCAATTTGCAGCCATTGTCCTTTCTTCTTCTGACCATATCATACTTACACACTCCTTTACCCAGAGTTCCCATTCCTCCTCAGCAATACCACATACTCTGCATTTTCTATGTTCCTCGTCCATGCAATACCTATTACCTCTTTCGCCACTCACATCTGCATCATTTTTTTCAATAGTACACAATCCATACATCATATAAGTTGACACCCCTCCCTCAACTTATGTATTTGTTTTTCTTTTTGTTATATTTACTCTCCCATATCTTCGTTTCCCTCTCCTGTTGCTCTAAGTCTTTCATTTTTGCTTCTATTTCAGATATAATCATCTTTATTTTTTTGTTCAAAAACTCAAGTGACCTTTCTAAACGTTCATAAGTGACCTTTATTCGGTCTTTGCTCCACTCATTACTACATACTTCCCTCCTTCTTTCCCTTACGCGTCGCTTTCGATATATAGAATGAACGATTCAAAAACGAAAGAATATTTCTCAAAATCTTTGATGTAATTATAAAAAATACTGATCAAAAAGTTCCAATATGCAAATATGGGCTCGAAAATAATAGCTATTGTCCTCCGATTTGAGCCAAAGAGCCAAAATTTCGGGTTGTGGCTTCAATTTATTATATCCGATATCAGAATTACCAAAAGTAACGAGGAAGCGATACTGCTGTTCCACGTGGGACTAGTCCCGTCCGGGACTAGTTCCAGGACGGGACTAGTCCCGTCCCGCTCGTTGATTGGAAAAAAGGATTAAAAACGTGCAGATAAAACTAAACTACAGATCTAAAAGCCAAAGGTGGCGAAGCCCTTGCTGATTCTAAATTCGATCTTAAATGCTTACGTTATGTTGATGACATCTCTCTCTCTCTCTCTCTCTCTCTCTCTCTTAAATACTCTCAAGAATCGGAGAATTAGAAAGATTAGTATAAGTTGATTAATTTAAAATTGAAGACTGGTATTTGTTTAATAATAATCTGACAATAAACCCAACAAAAACATAATATACAGTCTCTTTGATTTTAGCTGTCTCAGCAGATTACTATGTCTTGGATATTGTTAGATGTTAGACAAAACGTACGACAAACAATTGAGCATGAAATGGATTAGAATTAACAAATACATTCAAAATTTTTAATGGAACATGCCCAATTTTATTGCGTATACTAAAACTGTTAAATCCTCTTTACAATGTTATATCACATGTCATAGTTATCTACTCAATTAACAACACAATCGATAATTAAATAACAAATGCATGCTCAAGAGAATTGACAAATTAGGCAGGTGGTGAAACAAATGCTAGACATATAAATATTATAAACTGAAATTTTAAACTTTATTTACGTTTATTAATTGCTTTATTTTGTTAATAACAACAGAAACACAGATATGTTGTTAGTAACAACTACATAAACAAAGTTATGTTGTTAATAACAACATAAACATAATTTGACACGATCGTCTTTACGCCATTTGACACGATCGTCTTTTTGAGTAGCGGATAAATTATAGGGTATCCAATGAGAACAAAGTTTTCTTACGGCTAACTGTTTATGCCAAATAGAATGTATCGAGGTCCGAGAAATGTGCGAGGATGCCTGAATCTCATCATACCTTACATGACGATCCTCTTCAATCATTCGACGTACAGCATCAATATTTGCCGCAACAACAGCTGTTGCAGGACGACTTTCACTTGGTTGATCCTGAAGCGAAGTACGACCGAATTTAAACTCTTCAAACCAGCGATATACTGTTGTCTTGGATGGCTCTTCATCACCGAACGCAGACATTAAACGTTCCACGCAATGCTGTTGAGTTAAACCACAACGACAATTGTAAAACATCATTGCGCGCACATTTTCACGTGTTAACTCCATTTTCACTATGACTCGCAAAATTCGTCACTGTGTACACACGGAATGTTATTTTGACAATCAGACAAAAACGTCACCATCTTGATATGTTGCACTATAACAGTGCGCATGTGTCGATCATCAAAATAAGCAGCGCTGCCAATTTCCCGAATTTTATCGACTGTCCCTCGTATATAAGTGTATTATTTTATAATTTGTACATATAAAAGATCAAACTGACCCAATTAAGTAAATCATTAACAATAAAATCAATACATTACAAACTTTATTAAGACATTAATTACTAAGTAAATAGTTATTATTGTAATCAGTAATAATGAGATAAATTTTTTATTGCTGTTCGATAAATCTACAAATCATGTTTTGAGTACTTTCTAATTGTTTAAGAATTGGTTTTTAAAGAATTTAGCGAATTATTTTAAAAGCACATAATTATAAACTTGGTAGGTTATTAAACATTTAATGGTTATGTTACAAGAAATTGATATATCATGTTATCAGTTTTGATATAAGAATTTATAATGGTTTGTATTTCTGTTAAGCGTCACGATATTGTTATTTATTTTTATCTATCCAATCAAAAATCGTCTGAAGAAACTTATCTGCGTTGTCATTTTATATTTTAATTTTGCAGTTCTAAAAACATTATTATTTACATGTGATGCTAACGAATAAATTCCTTTAAATCGTGTCTGCTGCTATTTTATTTACCTTGTTTCGGATATTGTAGTTCAGGGATGGATGATAACCTCACGACCCCATTCATTGATGTTAAGTAAGTCGTGAGAATATTTTGAAATGTAAGTAATTTTAAGTCTTCGTCAGAGAATTTTAATTTTTTTTATTGATGTTTACTTAACACCTACGAACGCATATTTATAACTTTTCTTAATCGACGTAAGCGTAGGAACATCTGGTACATTGAAAAATTCAAAGGTGGTTTGCTGTTTTATTGATATGCCGAAGTGCCTATCATTTTACCGCACCCGGTATATGTTTGAAGGTATACACATGTAGAACGCAATAACAGAATCACTGTTTATTGTTGCAAAGATGTATAATATATATATAAGGACTCTAAGCGCCATTTTTAATTGACTGACATTAAATTGTGAAGCTAATTATAAATCAACGGCTATTTAGGATGATCCAGTACCAAATTCTATTAGCAAAGTATAAAGATAAAAAGTAACGAACTAGATGTAAATTGGTTTATTGTTCTTATTTGTTCTTCAGTCATGAATTGAAGATTGTTATGACTATTGTTAATGTTGAGCGTCCATGAATTTGAAGAGGTGGAATAAGGAGCAGTTTGTGAAGAAGGTGATTGGATGACGTTAATTGGTTCTTACTCGCTGTCGCCGAAGTAATACCTGAAGACGCGGCGTCGGTGGTCCTCAAAGGTGGCTGGATAGAGCTATCCTTTTCCCGGGGTTGATGGCAATGGCATAAGTGAATTTTTTGGTCGGCTTAGTTCTGATACGGATTCTGGCAGCTGTACCACAAGACCAAGCTATAGTCTAATGGACTTGTTGTTTCAGTTTCGTTGGTTTGCGACAACCTTCTTCTTCTCACGACGACTTCTTCGTTTACGCATCGGAGATACGGATAGTAGGAGGGTCAGTTATAAATGTAAATGTGAGGAAAAGAAAAATGAAGATGAGAAATTGAAAAGAGTCTATAGGGTACGTTGTGTAAGTTTGATGTTTATAATTTATCGTATGAATTTATTGTAGATTTAAATTTTGTTAGTTAATAAAAAATTAAAATGATTAAATAGCTACGGTAAATGCTCGCTTTACATCCAAAGAGCACAATTCCCAAATTGAGTCTCCTGATGCTAGATTCCGTTATATGGAATTCTGGCGAAAAGTTGTTCCTGACGGGTCGGCTGGACAGTTGCACTTTACGTAACTCGACGGCACGATGGCCAGAAGGAAATTTTGTTACCGGAATGGTTCCGAAGAATTGTTCTTATCAAAGCAGGACCGTAATTTTTACTTTTAACTACCATACTGCTTTTTATATTTAATTCTGTTCATTGGAAACATAAAATATGCTCATGCATGAGATTATAGAGGGATGGGTTAGAATTCGCTGTTCTTAATTATTATAATAAAGTACATAAACACTATAGCGATCTACGCAATAACATGTCTAAATAATTTGGTTTATTTTTCATTAATATCTGTAACGTCAAATATATGCTTCTACTCGCGATTCTAATTTACTGACAATATGTTTTGAAACTAATTACAATGCTAAGATTGTTAGGTTGTTTGTTACATACCATTTTCCATGAGCAAAATAGGGAAATAAAGGTAATTTGACTTTATGTTAATTAATTTATATTCTAATTGGATTTTCGGCTTTTTCGTCAGCTTCTCCAGAGTGTCGGTCGAATTGAATGGATAAATGTTTAACGAAGATATTGAAGATAGTTCCAGCTAAATGACATGATGAAGATGTAGAAAATGTGATATTATTGAAGATGCAATGAAATTAATAACGGAACAGGCATCGATGATGTTCTTCTTGCGTTACTTTGTAGGCCATCTCTTGCCGGGTGTCAGGACCGATGGCACATCGCCTGGATCTGTAGGTGGTAACGGTAAGCCGGAGGGGAGTTCCTCTCTGCTTAGGCAGAGTGACAGTGAGAGGAATAGGTACGTTGACTAGCATCCTCTGTTTGATTGGTCTTTCAGGTGTCCTGTCGCGTTCATCTCTGCTCATTTGATACGCCAGGTGTTTGACGCCCCCTCTTCTTCTGCTGGTGACCACCTCGTCTTCTAATTGAAGAAGTAGATACGTGGAAAGCGGTGTGAAATATTGATATGATGTAAGAGAGAAGAATTTACATTAGATGATAGTATCGAGAGATCAGAAGATTCAGCCGAAAATTAGATAATGTAATATATATAAATACTTGACCTGATGTTTGTAGAATTTTTGCTACTGAGCGTAGTTGAATTTTCATTTAATTTAAATTAAATAAAATAAGCGATTTATTGGTGACGCTTACTTAGAACAAATCAGATTCCGGAGCGCGATTTCTCGCTCTATAGTAATAAGTTTTGATCACCTAATGGAGAATTATTTTGAGCTGTGCGAAAGTTCTTACTCTGCGAAGGTTAATTGGGTCTGTGGAAATTGGATCTGTGAAATAATAGCTTAACTGGCTCCTTTTTATGCGACTTTTCTGGGACGAAGCTGCTTCTGAATTTCTAAGGACCAAAGTTGCTCTATTTTGTTGATGAAAGCATAAGTGGTGGAACGTGTAAGCGGTGGTAGTAGTAGTAATCCTACCACACCAGAATCCTAGAAGCATTACATTCAAAACGCCGTCTGATAAAATATATTGATCTGGTATCCAATTAAATACAACGGAGACACCAACGGTGCAAAGTGTCACGTATTATTGCAAATAAGTAGTGGAAAAGGAAGATTACACATCCCGTTCCAAAGGTCGAACGGATTTCTTGAAAAAACATATTGTTTGCTCCGTGCAAATTTATAAAGGTAATTGTTCTTGTCCAGTATAATTATTAATAATTAAAAGTCTTCGGTTATTGGACAATGGCTTTATTGAATGGATATAAACTAGATTTTCGTCTATATCAGTCGACGTTTCGGTTCTCTAGTTTTAGAACCATCATCAGGATTGCATATTTTTTCTTTTGTCCGATCCACTTTAAGCTTTTTTCCAGTAAAGAATTAATAATAAATCGATACTTAAAATAATATAATTAAAAAAAGTTGTTACGAATATTAAAAATACAAAAATATCCTATACATTTATAAGATAAAAGCTGCCGGCTGTTTGCTAGCTTTTCGGCGAAATAACTTATGGCTTGTTTATCCTTTAGGATAAACATTTGAAGAAATTTTACGTGTGTATAAATGTCAGTATGTTTTTCTATGCTGATTGGATATTGTTGACGATTGCATCTTTCTCACGGCACGTCTTGATATGAATTTGTAATAATAATATTTATTATTTGTTAATTAGTTATTACTGATTTATTAACTGGTATGTTATAATCGTTTAAAAAACTCAAAGTAGATCAATTAAGTAATTTATATATTTTATTAGTGGATTACCAATTGAATTGATTATTTCTTAGGGAATTGCTTATTACAATCGTTAATTAATTGAATAAATGATAGTCCTGTATCAATTTCTGCTAAAAAACTTTGAACACATTTTTTGTAGAGTATAATCTGAAGCTTATAGAATTATCCGATTTCATTATCTTCGATAGCAATAGAATTCATTTCGCGATATCTCAGAATCTATTACAAATAAAGCAATTTAATTTTTTTATAAAATCTGTTTAAAGCTCTAATTTTTGTTCTCCGATTAAAATTTAGTATACCGGGTGAATCATTTAACCTGGAATTTTGTATATATCGAAAAATACTGATCGGACAAAAAACTTGTCGAATAGAAACTTTAATATCTCCGAGGGCGGGCACCCGCTAGTAATAAATTACGCCCACCCCCTGTGGCCGGGGCGGGCAGAAATTTTAAATAGGAACCCCTATTTTTTTATCACAGTTTCGGATTCTACGTCGAAAAGTACGTACGATTTCTCTGAAAGTTTTGAACTCTGACCAATAGAAAAATTTCTTCCTGATCCGTTCAGATCAGAGTTGCATTGCCTTTTTGTTTTTGATGCAAGCATAAGGAAAGCGCAACTAAAATGCATCGAACTAATATGCAATGAGATTGATCGAAAACACAAAAGAGTGAAAAGCATTACGACTTGTTAAAAACATGGTGAGTGAAATAAACGTTAAAAACTCTTTCGCTTCAAATTAATAAGAATAATAAATAGCTTTCGCCATAGCCAAGTGAGATGCAAAAGTGATCGGCAAAATATCATATAGAGCGGCACCTTTGTCTTCTTCGTGCGTTTAATATCGAAACGATTGAATGTTGGTTTCGTGTTGCGCGGTCAACATTTGATGTTTTTTCGCGCCTTATGCGAATTAGCAAATTATTATTTAACAATTTATATTTATATTATTTGGTTATTAATTATTATTAAATTGATATTTTCATATCAATACTTTATATATTTCTTTCATTCTTTCAAGTGCGTAATCAAATTTTTCTGTTTTCTTTTTGGTCTAATTGGCATTAGATCTAAGATAGGGTGGTTTATGCTACAACATTACACTAAGCAAATATTATTTAATTTGTATGAATTTTTCTGTAATAAAACAATCACACTGATAATACCGGATTGTTATTATGTAGTTTTGTTTGAGTTCCTTTTAAACAACTTTACACATACCCAGCATTACATAAATTTGTATTTACTTAACAATTTTTACATAATTTTGTATGAGTGTCATTACCTATATCTGTAGTAGTATATTATCCTTAAAAAACGTTTATTGTACAATGTATTGCGTAATGAAACTACATTAACCAATTATAGAGTTATTGAAAATTTATACTGAAACTGAGTGATTAATGTGTAATTCTTTACGAATATTATGAAATTTTTGGATTTTTTACTTCAAATAAAAAGTATTATCAATAATTATTTTCAACTGTTATTACATAGCTTTTGGCCCACCTATAAATTTTAAACAATTTTTGTAGCATTCAAAACACATTGAATGCAAATCAATTTACACGATTAACAAGAACTTCATATCTGGATAATCTTATATGATTCACAAAGAGTATTAAATTTATGTGACACATTCGAGTTGTCTTATTGTGAAATTGTTTATAAATTTCGCTCTAAATTAATAGATATAGAGTACAAAGACCTACAAGAGAAGCCACACACAGCCATATTGGCTGTTTAACTATACACAATTGGCGTAATAACTGAACGCGCTCCATAAATCATTCAAAAACAATTGCCTCTAAATTGGTTTTATTTGCGCAATTTGCTCTCCGCACAACAAATCTTTTTAGTCTACGTTCACAAGAGCGTTGATTTATTGTAGGTATTATTATATCTATAACACAGGCCTGCATTTTTTCGGTTGTATCATGTTTCTCTAGTTTTGATAATGGATTCCAAGTATGTTTGTGCGGTGAATCCAAAAATAACCTTAGTCTCTTCCCATCACATCAGAATTTTTTGCATATTGCAATTTGTCAAAATGTGTTATATATCTAAAAAAAATCACTAATATAAGACGTACTGAGAGATTCAAATACATAGGATATGCTGCCATCTGTCGGTTTATGCTGAAAACGAATCGTTGACATCATAAACCGGTAGATGGCAGCACTTTTATCATTAAACGTGTTGTACATCTCAGCTGGCTGTCAATGTTGACGCAACCGTTGGTACGTATCCTCCACGATCAAAAATGTTTGTGCCGGCGGATATACACTATTAAGCAAACATACAATGTTCGAAATGGCGTCAAGAGGCTGTAAAAAGTCTGCAGATTCCTTTTATTACATTTGTGGTGAGTTAATGGTGTAAAGACAAAAAAGACATATAACATCGTTTGTGCGGCAAGTCTATCTCGATGTAAAAGTAGGAAATCAAGAGAAAACTTGGGGACCCCACTTATGTTTGCTATAAGGTGGTCAACGGTTGAACAACATTGTTTCAGATTTGGCTTTCCGATGGTCTGGCGAGAGCCACAAAAATAGTGTTGATTGTTAGTTTTGTTCAGCCGGTGGTCACAGTTTCAATGTAAAGAAAAAAAAGAACATCGTCTATCCAAATCTACCATCGGCTTTACGTCATGTCCCTCATGGTCCAAATGTACCAATGTGTATGCAACCAGAACATTTACCTGAAGTAGATGATTCAGAATTTGAATTAAGTGAAGAAACCGAACATAACGAAGTGGAGTATGAACCTGACAATTCAGCCTACAACCATTTACACAAACTGCACTGAACGATTTGATTTGCGACTTACATCTGACCAAAGACGCTTCAGAATTGCTTGGTTCACGGCTTAAAGATAAGAATTTGCTAGCAGCTGGCGTTTCGTTTTCCTGATTCAGATACACACAAAAGGATTTTATTCCATACTTTTCTGAAGAAGGAGACTTAGTATTCTGCAATGATGCGTGTGGGCTGTTTAAGACATTCAACAGCCTGATTGGAGACTATTCATCGATTCGCCGAAACAAAGCCTTAAAGTTTTCCTGCTTCACAACGGAAACATGTATGCATCAATAGCCATACGGCATTCTATACACTTATAAGAATGGTTCGACAATTTACAATTTGTTCTCCAGGAAATTAAGGACGACGGTTATAACTGGATCATGTGTGTTGATCTCAAACTCAAAGTAATATCGATGATTCTTGGACAGCAAGGCGGGTACACAAACTTTCTTTTTTTATGTTAGTGGGTATAGCAGAGACAGAGAAAATCGTTGGAATCATAAAGATTGACCACAACGAGCGTCATTGGAACCTAGAGTCAAAAATGTGCTCCAAAACCCTCTCATCGAGTCGACGAAATTTTTCCTTTCTTCTCTACATGTTAAATTAGGCTTGAGCTAGGATGAAGCTATTTGTGAAAGTCTTACCAAAAGATGGTAAATGTTTACAGTACATTTTAAACAAATTTTGCAGCCTTGTCAATCGCAAAAAATAAAAGAGGTTGTCTCTATGGGTCCGAATATTAGAAAACTTCGCAAAGATGGAAATTTTGAAAAATAAATGGAAGGTGCTGAAAAAGAAGCCTGGATCGTATTTAAAGATGTAGTAACCAAGTTACTAGGCAACAAGAAGGATCTGAATTTCAAGTTTATCATTGAGATTATGCTGCAGCAGTACTAAAATTTAGGCTGTTCCAAGATATATTGGAATCAATCCTCAAAAGTTAAAAAACAGAACCATCGCAGGCTAATGTAATCAATATTGTGTATTTTTCAATATTTTCTTTAAAATATATTTTTATAATTATCAAGTTTTTATACGATTGTTGCCTTTTCAATATTGTGCGGTTTCAAAGAGGTTTTTTTTCTTTTGAATTATTGTATTCGGTTATACTTCACAACTGAAATTATTCACTATATAATAATATAAAATGTGATAATATAATAATAATATAAAATAATAATTAACAAAATATGAAGTTCTTTTCACATTTTGTAACACACAATTAAGCAATTTAATGACAAATATTTAAATAACTTTATGAACGTAAATATTTTCCGGGGAAATATCCATGTTTAACTATCACCATGATTTTTTTTTTAGGAAGTAGTAAAGTTAAACGTTTCTCTAACTTTTCTACTTTAGGAGATAGCAATACTGTCTCAATTAGAAAGTCTACACCATGTATATAT
>WYDF02305224.1:0-15329 GCA_009867245.2 Adranes taylori | reverse complement strand
ATAACTGAGACCTTTTGCAGGAATTTACGGTACGAGCGTTGCTATCTGCTAACCGGAATGCTCTAATCAACGAAGGCTGAGCTACCAAGCTGAGCGGACTACCAAAAGTATTCCAGCTAGTTCGGTGCTTTTTGGTATTTCAAAGACCTCGAATCAAAAAAATTTGCATGAGGAATTGCATGTGACAAAGCTCTCGATGAATTCCGCATATGAATCTGGATAAAGAGTTTAGGTTGGGGCTAAATCTACAGTCTCACGTTGAAGTGTTTATGTCGGTTTAATGGAGGCAATCCCAAAAATGTTTTTAATATGATAACTGTTGACGAGTTTATTCATTTGAATACGCAATTAAAAATGAAGAAAATCCAATAAAATAAATTCATTCCTGAAGTATATTAAAACAGGTAGTCGCGGCTTTTGTTAAAAAATCGGGTCATGTAGCAATAATTTCGCTGGAAGAACTATTAATGCTATAGTATGCACCCGGGTTTTTACTACATGTTGTAAAACTCCGACAAACAATCTAAATCAACAAATGTTTCCTCTAACAAGGCAATGCGATTCTACATACTGCGCAGAAAATCAATTTAGTCTCAATCAGGCAACCGCAGAATTGCCTTTTTAGCCCCGATCTAATCAGAACATTCTCTCAAGTCAAGAATTAACCATATGGTCAATAATTTCAGTCTCCAGGAGAATCATGTAATGCCTTTAACACGCCATTTTAATAGCCTCGGCTGAAGGGGGAATTATTTTTGTTATATTAGTGGTATTTTACTTATATGCAATACTAAGAAGACAACTAACTCTTGAATACAGGTTTTACAAAAATAAAACGAAATAAAATGTTTACCGTTTACAGCGGCCCTATTACCATAAAACTTATACAAATCTTTCAGAACGATATTTGCTTTGCAATGAGATATTTCTACTTTGCTCATATTGACATTATCGTTGGTTGCGTTGAATTCGGATGTGATGTTCGTCTTGTTACAACGTTTAAAGCGTTTTACTATTCCCTACGATAACAACATGTTGAAAATATTATTAAAAGTAAAATATAATTAATATCGAATGTTATTAATACCTTAATGGGATAACTCCATGGTTTCGCTACACCATAATCACCAGGCCATATATTATCCAAATACATCGCAAGTAATAAATATAATACAGAATCAATGAATAACATTAAAAAAACATTGGCCAAAGTTATGTCATTAAATGCGCCTTTGCCTGAGTAGAAAATATTATTCCAATTAGAGCCCAATCCTGAAAAAAGATGTATTAACACAGCAATAAAAATTAGAATAAGAACTTTCTTCTGCAAAAGTTAAGTTTGTTCATATTTCGCAATAAAGAATATATTGGCAATAAAGAATAATGAAAAATAAGAAACTGTTTCAAATAAAAAACCTCATTTAACTCAATTTTTATCTGATTTTCAAAATGTAGAGTGGGAACTGCGCAAAACGTTCAATAATACTATTAGTCCTCTCCAGCAATATGTAGATTTCATAATTTACGTGTTTTAATCAACCTGAAAAATTGCATTTCCCCTGCTGTATGAAAATTTTAATTTAAAAAAAGTATCCTTTAAGTATATAGGAATTTAAAGTAATCGCCAAATGAGGTGGAATTTAAAAATTCAGAAAGTTTTATTCTAGAAAGCGTAAAAAGCTTCTTTTCACGTTAAAAATTGGTGTAAGTGTTGTACTAAAAATTGTACTACTTCATAGTCCAACACCCGAAAGAGGTGGTTTCCGACAATTTTGTTAAGGTATCGCGTTGCATTTTTAAACACTTTTGTGCAATAAAACGCTTTTGTACTGTAAAACTTTACAGCTTCTCTTAGTTTTGACCGCAACTTTACCGATTATTATTTATTTATTTCATTTTTCGCTTTGTAGCGTGCACTTCCAAAGAAGCTCAACTTCCTTCAGCACCTTTAAAAGGACGACGTCATACACGAGATTCTTCTTTGGGCAGATGTCACGTACCAACTATCTAAACAATAGAGTAAGTCCATACGTCATACTCGGGTCGTGTGGCTGAAGTAAAGTCAAAGTGCCCAGGATTACGGCGTTTTGCATCTGACTTGCCAATTCTTCAGCTTTGGTCTCGCAAGTCGGTATGGTCTTAATATAGTTTATTAGGGAGGACCTGGCGCCTCCCGTAACTCCAATGATGAAGACTACCAATTTGATGGAATGGCTTGGATATTGGATCCTTAGATCGCATAGCAAATCCTGATACTTAGCCACTTTTTCTCGTTCCTTAATTTCAATATTTTTATCAGCGGGGCTAGAAAATTCTATAAGGAACATCTCCCGCTTAGTGGAATCTAATAGCACAATACCAGGTTTGTTTGCGGCTATTTGATGAGTTGTAGGAAAACCGTAGCCCCAAAAGATGTTAACGGTGTCACTTTCAACTACGGTCTCATTAACGACATAGGGTGCAACCGGGGTTTTGTCTGTACCGTAAGAATGTCGCAGAATGAAAATATAGCACTTTTAAGGCGACATTATGTCGCTGGATGTATTTTGTTCTAGCATACACCGGGCATGCGGAAAGAATATGAAGTAGCGTTTCTGGTTGAGACTTGCATGCTCAACAGTTCCTATCTGCCACCTTTACGGCGATTATATTCTTACGGTAGACCAGCGTGTTTATGACACCATCTTGGCATGCAAAAATAAATCCCTCAGTTTCAGATCGCAGACCAGCAGATCTTAAGAAGCTGAATGTTAAATATGGTAATATCTCCAATTCGGCGATGATATTATAAAATTGGCGATGCATAGGTTTATCCTGATCGAGTTGTTTGAATATTGCAAATTCTGATTTTCAAACTACTTTTTTTGCAGCCTCGATGCCTAACTCCATCACGTTCATTGCTTCCCCACTATTAGCCCGCACCGCTATTAGTTGTGACCGATAGTCCAAGGGATTCGGACGCTTTTCTTGCAGCCTTATATAGAAATGACCATAAAGCCGCTAATCGTGCTCGTGCACAAATTTCATAAGTGGGTCACCTAGGTTGTTGATAACCCTGTTAGCCATTCCTATTGCTATACGGCCATACATTGACTTATTATTACTATTATTATGTAGGGGGGCACGATCGTTATCCCAATCCCTGTTGTTCACCCGAACTGTCTTTGTCTGCAGCTCGATGCTGCCTGACATTCACATAAGATGTGTTTTGCCGTTTCTGCCTTCTCATTGCATAATCGACATGTAGGTTCTGAACCTTACCAATTTTATGCATTTGGTACTTTAGAGGACAATGCCCCGTAATACAACCCGTATATATGGACAGTTCCTCCGTGTTGAGACTGAATATTTTGGTATTTACCTAAGATGTCAGGTCTATAAAGGCCGTTGAATCATCTTGACCTGGGACTTTGTTCCAGTATTTAATTCTGGCTTCATATTCCCATTGTCATAATATCCGCTTCCTGTGTTCTTTAATTAGACCACAAGACGGACCGGGCCTATTAGATTACTCTTTGTCCCTTGTCTGGCTAGCTTGTCCGCTATTTTATTGCCCTCAATCCCGGAATGTGCTGGTACCCACCATAAGCTTAAATGGTTATGTTTTACCAGTTCTTTCAGGTGCGCCAGGCAGCCCCACAGTAGCTTAGACTCAGGTTTTAGCCTGTAATGCCTTTAGCGCTGCTTACTATCAGTGCGAATATTGATATTAACCCCTTTCATGCCTTTTTGCATGATGTCTGGAGCAGTTATCAATTGCTACTATTTCAGCCAGTAGAATAGAGGTGTGTACCTAATGAAATCACTGTACTACACTTAGGACCATACAATCCACACCCTGCTCCATCACTATCCAATTTAGAACAATCTGTAAACCAATCCAATGCACCTTTGCCATATGAAGGTCCAATTTCCCAGACATCTCTCATTTTCCCTATGATCCCATCTCCAATCGGTGAGTGATGCCGCTCCCGTCTCTTTGAGGATTGAGGATTTTTAAATGTCCTGTAAAAGATTGCCAGTTTCATTTTTGTTGTCCTAGCGATAACCGTGACCTGATTTAAAGCCTCACTCTTCACTAGTAGATGCATGAGAATCAATCCTGTGAGTGCCTCCAATGCAGCAGTGGGAGAGGTAGACATTGCCCCAGTTATGCTAAGACATGCAGTTCTTTGCAGTTTTTGTAGTATGCTCTGTGTCTTCTTCTGTTCAACTTTAGGCCACCATACTAGAGCTCCATATACCGATATAGCTCCAACTTTACCGATAGATTAACTAGTAAATAGCCGTCAAAATTTGCGATTTATAAACCATCTTTTCTACAAAAAAAAATTATAGATAAAATTTTTAGATAGAAAATAAACTTCTTTTTACATGTGCACCATGTTTCAAGAAAAAAACGGTTTAACTTTCCGTACACTATGCAGTAGGTTTTTGTATGTATCATTCTAAAAAACGTCTTTCTTCCTAAGTTTAAACTGCAAGACCAATCGTTTTGCCTGTTTGAGGCCTCGCATAAAAGTTACCTTGCAATGACTTGGATCCTGAAGTTGCACTTTTAAAATAAAAGCAAATATTTTTTTTTACAAATTAAATTATTTCCAGTTAAAAATGTATTCAGTTAAATACACTAACCTAATTTTCAATTGTTTTTATACTCTTTAACAAATCCCGATATAAGGCTGGTTGAGTAACCTCCTTAAAACACCTGCGCAAATTAGTTTCCAACAGAGAAAATGAATTGTGCAATGAAAGTTATTTTTTTAATTACACGAGATTAGAAAGAATTATTAACGTATGAAATGGTAGATTACAAAAGTGTATTAGTACTGAAAGAAATTTATTGGAACATAAATCAAATACTTTTTTCAAAAATGCCATAGCACAAATCTCGTAAGACACATAAAACAAGTACTACTGTAATCACAACAAATCTAACAATTCACTTGTCAACAGTAAATCGACAGAAACAATTACCTCTTTCCTCATACGGGGATATTGCATTAAAACCAAAATATAATGCAACATTTGGACATAGACATAAAACCATTTTGATGATCCAGGGGAAACCAGATAGTTTTTCTCCAACACCATATGGTATCAAATACGATATGAGCCAAAACAAGATACCAAATACAGCAGTAAAAGTTGCTAAAAAAATATTTATAGGAAAATATACCATTGTCATTCAAATAAAAAAAAAAATTCTTACGTTTATTAAAAAATGTGCTGATAGTAAAACATTGACTAATACAACTAGCGCAATACAGAAATAGAAAAAGAAATAATATACTCCAGTGGCAATATTCAATTGAAGGATAATCCGCATCAAACGAATATTTCATTAGAAAAACGATGACAACTATGGAAAACGTATTTATTAAAAGAGCATCAACAAACCATCCACTCCAAATCATTGAAGGTGGAACACCAACCATTTTCATAAGTTCCTGTAACATTTTGAAAATTAAAGAAATATGTTTAATAATCACTTCAAACAATATAAATTTTTTATAACATTATTATTGCCCAAAAAAGTTATAAGATTTTACTAAAACAAAGTATGTAATGCTAAATAAAAATACATTTTACTTCTAATTAAATAGTGTTAATTAATCTATTGATTTCAAATTTACTTAAGATTTAATTATTGCCTATTTTTGAATGCTTTATAATAAATTGTCACAAAACTAGTGGCAAAACTAGTTGTTTCATTGTACAACCGCATATCTTTATGAACTTAAATTATTGTAACTTATAATTGTTACAATAACTTTATTTGCATTATATTGTAAATTATTTTATAATTTTCTGCCTAATAGTGTTCAAGACTTGTGTAAAAATTGGAAACACAAATAAATAATAAATGAACCTTTATTTGGCATATACACCTCTGTACACTACACCACAATATACATAGTTCAAAATAATGTTTCAAAATAATACATTCTATTCACAAAACTATCATATTCCCACATTGAAATTCAAAATAATAACATGACCAAAACAATACCATTATGAAATTAGCTTATGTTCTCCCTCAAGGGAGAGGGAAGGTTTCTTTTTATCACATCTCCTCTCTGCCTTCTCTCCTTATTTTTCAGTCTTTTTCCCATTTTTCCTTCCATCCTAATTATTCTCATGATTTCTAATCCCTTTCCCTCCTTTCCCAAACTCTCCCTTCAGTGTTCCCCTAACTTCTTGTCATTCTCACCCCACTCTATCCCTTCACACTCTTTGATTCAATGGCTCAAGTTTTCTTCTTCCCGCGTATCCCGCACATTCTCTCTTGCTCATTCATCCAGTACTTATTACCACGCTCCTCATACCCACATCTGAACCTTGCAATCATTCTTTTATCCCCCATGGCTAATCCCAATACTAAATACTTAGCCATTCCCCCCTTTTCCGTTAACCACATATACTTACTACTATCACACAACCTTCTATCTCTCTCCTACCTTTCCACATCCCTCAACCTTTCCGTGACCTCATTCACTGTTTCATTACCACTTTTCATCTAATCAAACCATCTAGTGTAGACTTGAACCATTCAATCTCTTGAACCATTCAATCTCACTTATATCTTTTCCTACATTCACCATTCCTTCCATATATATTTCCTTCACTAACCTGCTCCTTTCATCCTTCAATACTTTCCCTTCAAAATTTACCATCCTCTTCCCTCCGTTTATCCAACATTTATATTTTGCTAATTCTTGAAGAACTATATCAGTAGGCCCATACAGTTTCTTATGCAGCCCATACCTCTGCTCCATACATCAAAATACTAGTCACACAAACTTCCATAATTCTCTTCCTCATACTTATGAGTCTCCAAATCTTTTTTCCTATACCAAGCTCATTTTCTCAATTACTCCCTTGATTCTTTGGTTAACATTTTAATATGTTCCTTACATGACCCATTCTGAGACAAAATGAAACCTAAGTACCTATATTCCTTGACTTTTTTCTATCTTATGCCCACCTACATTAAATTCATCCTTTCTACATTCTCTCCATCCCTTCTTGCATACCATTACTTTAGATTTATCCACATTCATTTGAAATCCCCTTATATACATATACCTTTTCATCCTCCCAATCACTTAATTCATCTCTTCCACACTACTCGTCATACATATATATCGCATAAGTTAGAGACCACACTTTTTCCTTCCAACCCTCAGCCCACCCGCTTGTCATTTCCTCAAAACCTCCTCCAAAGTTGACATGTAAATATTAAACATACAAGCATTTAGTGCGCATCCCTGCCTAACTCCCCTTTTTGTCTCAAACCATGTCCTCTAAACGTCAAGCTGCCATCCCAATATCTATCGGCATAATCATTTCCCACACACACCCCTCCTCTACTACCCATTCCAAATAATAAAAATAAAATACATCAGGAGTAGTGTAGAGTTTCCTGTAATAGCAGATCAATTAAAAACTTAATAGAAATATCATATTATTGTTATAAAAATATCTGGTACTATCTATCGGTTGTATGCATAAAATTTTGACAATTGAATTGAAATTTAATCTATTTAATTCTGTTTATTCTGAACTCAATTTTAAAGTATTTCGTACTTGATTACCCATCTATAATACATAAAAATTGTTTCATTGTTTATCGTTAGTCATTAGTTTATATATTCAAATTTCTAAACAATATGCACATTAAACAATAGTTTATTTCAAGAATTATTTTAATTAAATCGATACATATGATAAATTAGAAATCGGAACCGAGGAAAAATTAATATTCATGAAGATGAGAAAATTTTTTTCGACATGTTTTTTCTCCAATCCTGATTTTTTTTCTCCACATGTGAAGGGCACCAAGTTAAAACAAAAAATGGTCACAAAGCAACTAAATAATTTTTTTGTGTCTTCCTGTCCACTTCTAATACTAATCGTCATTTGAGCTAAGTGCTAGTTGAGTTTTCAAAAAGAAATTCTTAAGTAGGCCAGTCGTTTAATCAATTCACGAATTCTCATTAGAACATTTCATATTTTGACAATAATGTTACTATATTTTAATATAATTGCAACAAGAAAATATTTCTGACCTTAATTCCGGAAGCTTTTTCTTCGACAACTCTTTTAAGCGTAGCAGGACAGGTCAGTACAAAACTAAACAATGTGAGGAATGGCAGCAAATGCATGAACATGTCGCTCACACCTAGATCGTCATAATGCGGTGGATAGGGGAACTCCTGAAGTCCGACACGCAGCGGAAATGGAGTAAAATTTGTCGTAGAATTTCCACCCATTCGCATCGATATGAATGATGTGTCTAATGCCAATTGAATGGCGATGAATCCACGTCGAATATATGTTTCTGAGCCTATTTCAAATAAATGAATATATTGGTTAAACGCGGAAACAAAATGACTAATCAACTATTGAGTAAATA
Source organism: Adranes taylori (assembly GCA_009867245.2). Classification (NCBI taxonomy): domain Eukaryota; kingdom Metazoa; phylum Arthropoda; class Insecta; order Coleoptera; family Staphylinidae; genus Adranes; species Adranes taylori. The sequence goes on along the minus strand of WYDF02305224.1, from coordinate 6,910 downwards.
GACATCTAATAAACTAACTGTTAAGATAATTAAATGTTAAACTACTACATTCGTTATATATATATCATAATCAGACCATAATGAAACAATCCTTGCTTTATGTAGTATATATTCTAGAGTTTCGAACAAATTTGTTTTTGATGTAAAACAAATTATGTCAAATATTTGTTACAATACTACTACTATTACTATTACTAAAGGCAAATAAAAATAATAAAACTTACAAAAGTAATTTTTGTAAATTTAATAAAATTATAAAAATTAAAATGTTATAAACCAACATCTGACAAGTTTGAATATGATTAATGTGAAGATTACAAATCAGACAAATCTATTTAATAAAATCTATAAGACAAGCCATTATACGAGGGATGCCATCTTAATTTTGCATATAGTCACATAGTGGGTGCAAATAGCAAAACCAATGGTTCCGAAATTACCCTCAACATTAAATTGACACGTGTTGAAAATTTCATCCAAAATACAAGTGGTTTAGTCACACTGAATATTTAAGTAATGCGTTCAGAAACATGGAATTGAATCGAGAGCATTTCCGATAATCTTTTACAACTTTCGAAGAAGATTATCGCAACAACAATGTCTTGCCGACTTGGTTGCTGTTTTTGGTAATGAAGCACCACAACAATGGACAATTTCTCGCTGGTGTTCTGAATTCAAACGTACACAAATCTCGGCGATGATCCTAGGCCAGGCCCACCAAAATCAGCGGTCACCCAGAAAAACGTTAATGATGTGCGCAAGGTGATTAATGAAGATCGTCATTTAACTGACTGGGAGTTCCTTGTGCATTTCTAAGACCTTAATTTAAAGATTTTACGTGATGAATTTAATGTGAAAACAAATGGCGGCTCGTGTCAGTCGGTACCGAAGAACTATGTTTCAACAGAGGCCGCTTCAAAAATATGTACAGTATGTCAGCGGTGACGAGTCTTGAAGTTATTCTTATGAACCCGAGAATAAAAGTCAGTCTACTGTTTGAGTGTTTTTTCTAGATGAGGAGAACCCAACCAAAGTCATCCGTTTACGCAATGTGCCGAGAAGATGGTCGCAACTTTTGTATCAAAATCAGGACATGTGGCTACAATTTCTTTACAAAATCGAAGGCCGATAACTGCTGATTAGTACACAATTGTTTGTTTGCCAGAAATAATTTCTAAGTTGAGAAAAAATAACCCACAGTGTCGGATTATCCTTCACCATGACAATGCGAATGCTCACACTGCTCGACAAACATTTGAGTTTTTGGAGCAACAAATCAGCGAATTGCTTGATCATCGCCCGTACAACCCTGACTTAAGGCTCAACGATTTTTCTACATATCCCGCTATCAAGAATGCACTGCGCGGTCAACGATTTCAATCACCTAAACACGCAGTCGATGCTTTCAAAATGACCATTTCAAGCATATCCATTGAAGAGTGACATAAATGCTTTAACAATTGGTTTGAGCGAATTCAAAAGTGCATCGACAATGGTGACAAGTACTTTGAAAAAGAATAAAAGACTGAAATTTAAACTATTGCTTTTTGTTAAAGCTATATTCAAAATTAAAAAGAAATCCCTCGCATTCGCAGATTGGCTAAGATGAAATTCGTAACAATCGCTACCTAAGAAGTTTGAAAGAATGAATTGGAGATTGGTTTTGTGTTGCATAAAAATGTATGAACTACAGGAGAGGTTACTTTAAATAATTATCAATAAATTGTGTATAATTTTACAGGATAATTGACTCAAAATGAATGTTATTTATCAATATTAGAATCTATTACTGCAAACAAATGTATTTATATTAATACAAAAAAATTTCACAACAATTCAATGTTATTTTATTGCTTTTTTATGAATGATACGATCAATGTACACTGAAATTAAATTGTCTATAAATAATTACTGACTTTAAGTACTTTCATAAATTATTGACCTCTATTGATTTTTTAAATATTCATGAAATACTCCTCAATTAAGCTAAAAAAAAACTTTTAGATACCTAATTGTAGCAAAGAATGTTATGACGATATACAACCTACATTTTTAATAAATTATTCATCTTTTGGAATATTATAAGTGCGTTCACATTTTAGGAATATTTACGACTCATAAATGAATGTATTGTTACATCTGCTGCTCTTGGAAATGCAACGTTAGAACAGCAGGTGTCAATATTGATCTTCTAGTTCAAAATTGCAGAGAATCTAAAATTTCTATACAACCATGCCATTGGCCTATTCACTTTATATGAAAATTATTGCATATCTGACCGCAAAAGTCAAAAATTACCTATTAGTTTCTCACATAAGAGGTTGGTAAATGAATACAAATATTTGGGTATGTTAATAAACCACTGCTTAGAATTTAATAAACACAAACAAAATAATGACTAAAGAATAAGTTGGGTAAAAACTTCAAGTCCAGCAAAACAATGCGAATGTGTAAAAACAAACGTGTGAATAAAAATGATATGACAAATATATAAAAATGTCGCAACAGAAGTGTTACATTAAATTATAATATTAGAACTTTGAAGTTTCAATAACAAGAAAGGCATGACACTTTTAGCCTTTATACTGATACATGTGATGTATCAACTGATACATTTTTTTTAACTTCGCGCCATTTTTTAGTGATGCTTTTTCTCGCCATCATGTGATGTCCTTTCCTTTCGGGAAAGAACCTGCATGTATATTTTCAGTCAATGTTGAAATGTTTTTCAAACCTTTTGAAATTTTTCTAGAACCCCCCCCCCCCCCAATTATTACTGCGTACACTCCTATCTCTACCAAAAGAAGACATAAAGTGCAAAATTATTACTCTAGGCAAGCAGATGGTACAAAGAAAATGCTGACGCAAACTGTCACTTTAATTACTGAATTAAGAATTACCAAGGATGGAAAAAATTAAAAACATTAAAGAGGTTTAATCTTAAGTGCGTAATTTTATTAAGAAAAATGAATGAATAGTTAAAATATTTCGCTTCATTAGATATTATTATTATTATTTGTTTCTAATATGTTAAGCATAAATTTGTATGGTATTGGCCTATTATGTTAAATAAAAACTCAATTAGTTTGATAAGTTAACTTTCATTGAATTATACTCATACACGCCATATGGCTGTCTGTTAACTATCGGAACATGAAAACACTATTTCATGGTTTATGTTAGATTAACTTTTTTAAACATTTAAATAAACAAATAACTCACCTATTCCTGGAACATACTGATGGTATGATTGAAAAAGAGTATTCGTCTGCCAATCGACATGCTGTTCATAAATCCTCAAATCATATTTTAAATTATTTGGAACAAATCCGCCAGTATCCTTGATGATTACCGCTACTGTAGTACCTTTTTGGCCATTTTTCTGATAATACGCTAAAAGCTCCTCTTCACTTGAAAACCCCTTAACAGCTATAAAGATTTAATTATGATTGGTGAGACTCCTTAAATAACAATAAAAAAAACGTACCATCGTTGGCCAGATAAAGCTTTAACTTTGCTTGGTGAATAAGTTCAACAGTGAAATTTGTATTTGGTGTGAATAAAATCTTTGTATCAGCAACATCAATATTTTGGAAAATTTGATCAAATATAATAGGAACATATGTACTAGTATCTACTTTTACTTTGCCAATTCCATTTACTTTTATCCTTACAAACGCCAAAAGTCCAAATAATACAATTGGAATTAAAATTACACAGATAGTTTGAAACCAATGATGCACTCTTACGCGATAATTTTTCCATAATATTGTTGCAAATTTTCGTAGTATTCGTTCACCCATTTTGTTTTGGTGAAAACAGAAACACTCCTACAGCATTAACTTAATATCACACATTTTTTTAAAACTATTTAAATTAAAACTATATTATGTTAATCCAAGTCACCAAATTCTTTGAAGTGATGATAAACCTTATCAATATTTACAAATATTTATAACTGATTATAATAACGATTTATTCATGTTAACAGACATCCTGTTCTTGCATGTATAAAAAAATGACGTTTTGTTTTACGTGACTAACGGAGGTATACGTAGTCATTTTTATTATATATATTTCACCTCTGCGTTTTACGTATCTACATTGATTTTATTTTAAAAACTTTACACAAATTTAACACTATCTAATTCTTCTATATAGATACATTATAAATTATGCATACATTAAGCGCTTAAATATTTTCATGGTTTTAAATTATTAGTAGTGACGTAGAGATATATCGAAAGTAGCCAGAAGCCATTGAACAATGAAAATTGTAAGAACCAGAGAAATCAGCAATAAAGACAGAAACCTCAGATTTATTTTCTATTTTTTGATTTTACCATGCTTGATATTAGATGTCGCTACAACATGTAAGTTTTTTTTAGTTTGAATTTAATACGTATTTATTATGTGACATAGGTATATGAAAGATATAGGATTCATGTTTTGAGAATTTTTTCTATTTCACCTTAGTACGTTTCCTGTATTGAAATTACTGCAATCCGTTAGTATGTAATTCAAGGGGGGTTTCATATAAAAAGTTTTTCTGAAAAAATATTTTCTTGCTCAAAAAATTAAAAGAAGGGTCGATTTTTTTCGGTGTCTGTGCGTACGGATATATGTTCAAGAATTTCTCCTTCCCTATGGGACCGATCAGAATGAAATTTGGACAGGTGTAGACTATGAATCCATAGAACGGTGTTTTCATTTTATTTATAAATCCAATATGGCGGACATGAGCCATTTTTTGTTCAGAAATTTCGTATTCAAACTAGGAGGCTTAAATTTTGCTGCACACATAGTACCTTGTATTATGCGTCGAATAAAAGAAGTCCAATGTTGCCTAATTGTATAGGAAGCGGTGTTGCCACGTTTGAAGTTTAACAAACTTTTTGAAATATCTCAGGAAAAATAAAGATAGGACATTCGAATACTCTACAATGTATGAGCTACATCAAGGCCCTTCGATTTTATCTGAAATTTTTTTTCTAAAATTAATTATAATTTAACATATATACAGGCTGTTTTTTGTTACGCAAATTTTCAGGTCCATTTTCTCAGAAACTCAACGAAATATTTTAATTACATTTTTTGTGTCGAAAGTTCTTTTAATACTTCAGCGATTAAACGAGTTTAAAAAAGTCACACACCATAGCACCGGAGTAATTTCACCTTAGTAACTTAGTAAATTTCGCAAGTTGTCGCCATGGCAACCGACATTCACCAATCATATTATATATATGTACGGCCTAAATAATAGCTCATATATGCAAAATTACTGGAAAAAATATTTTACGTTGTATGAAACCTATGACATAATTGCGGGTGCACATCATAATTTTGAGAGGGGTTCAAAATGATCATTTTAAGATCAGAAATTCAGTTTTAAAACTAGAACACTGAAATTTTGATCGCCTATAGTAGCTTGTATTATGCGTCGAACGAATTAGTACCATGTCTGAAACTGGTGTAGAACGTTACGTTGCACATTTAAAATTTTACAAATTTTTTGATATATCTGAGGAACTATAAAAAATAGAATACTTGAATAAACGTTATTGTATAGGCTACCAAAAGCTCGTTCAATTTTATCTAAACCATTTTTTTTGTAAAATTACAATTTAACGTATTTACAGGATGTTTTTTGTTTTGTAAAATTTGCGATCCATTTTCTCGAAAACGGCTATTGTATTTCATATCTCAGTTCCTATGAAAGTTAAGAAAATAAAACTTGGGGAACAATTTTATGCAATGTGGACACGAAGAAAAAGTGAGTCAAAAGCGATAGTGGGGAAAAATGAAGGCAAAAGCGGACCGCGCCAAAGCGGAAAAATTCGTAAGCGGAAAGCAGTGTGGCGTACTAATTTTAGAAATTAGCTGGAAAGAGTCAAGAGGGGTCTTAGCCCATGCCAGTCTGCGCCGTAGGCAAATTCTGGAAAAATGTGAGTCGGGGGGGCGTAGGCCGCGGCAAAGCGAACAGCGATGCTGTCCGTGCCGTAGGCAAATATGGGGACAGGCGGGGATTAATGAGTTAGACTAATGTTGTTTAATTTACCCTAAACAAACACTATTGTGCTAATTGAATTTAATAGACGACTTAAAAGGTGTCAGTCAAAACTAAAAGGGTCACCTTCTGTTTTATGCAAGATATAACAAAACATAGGACTTCCAGTATATGAAAGATCACGGGTGGCGATCACGTTCACGAATTTTTTACATATCATTGACGGACCTAGAGAATTATGACGGAGAAGGCCAAAATTGGAACACTACAGTAACATGAAAAATGCCCTAAATCCGAACCTGTAATATCTTGTTTATTAATGAAACATGTTATACTCGTAGAGTTCGAGATTACAATGTCCGTAAACACCTCCAGAAATGTAAATAAACGTAGTTAAAGAACAATACTTACATTTTCAAGACAGTGAGATTCATTTTGGAAACTATATTTTTTTGCACTCGTAGATACTGAATCGCCCGATATATCATCTTTTTGAAACAGTTGTTCTTTTATTCCCGAATTTCTATCTCTGTATTGGTTATTATACATTGTTTTTGATTTTCTAATTGTTCTAAAACAATTTTTGACTATCCATTTTTGAGAAACAGAATTTACTTATAATAAAACACATTAATGTAAATATTATTTTACTTTGTTATACTTATATTTCATTAAAATTGATTATCTGATAAAATTTGAGTACCTACAATCTTTAAAGTAGTTTATTAAACATTCTGGTTGCATAAACATCATTGAGACTTTCATGTACTCATGGTTACAAAAGTGGGATCAACAGTTTAGTTACTTTTGTTTAACCCTACACTGTGCAATTTTTCATACCCGTTCGAAAAAAATATTTTCCGGTGTAGTTTTAGTCTGTGAATATGGGAAAAATAATGAAAA
>WYDF02305213.1:0-15330 GCA_009867245.2 Adranes taylori | reverse complement strand
TCAGAGGTTTTACTATATACTACATAAAGCAAACATTATCCATTAAGTGTTGATCATTATCCATTAAGTGTACGTTTATTTCCATAGAAGAGATAACTACTTTTGAATTTCAAGCAGTCAAGGATCGTCCAACTCTTCTTCTCGGCGCAAATGCATCAGGAGAACTCAAATTGAAACCATTGTTATTTATCAATCAGAAACTCCTCGTGCCATGAAAGCATTTACCACTTTATGGGCGAAATAAGCGTAAGGCTTAGATGACACAAAATATATTTATGGACTGGTTAAAATCTTGTTTTTACCCAGAAATAAAAAAATATTGTGAAGAAATTGGAGTTGCATCTCGAGCTTTTTTGTTGTTGGACAATATGCATTGATGAACTTGAAACTCTGTTCAATGATTTTCCAATTAAAGTAGTATTCTCTACATACAAATTCTGCCTTATAGCCCATAGATCAAGGCGTAATTGCTGCATTCAAGTCCTATTATTTAAGGAAAATGATGCGCCAGCTCATTGACAAATCTGATAGCGCTAATGAAGATGACATGCGGATTTGGTGGAAATAATTTAATATAATGAAAGCTATCAGAAACATCTACGAAATGTGGAAGTTACCCAGTTGTGTATGAAGAGCGTTTCGAAGAAGTTGTTCAGAAAAATCAACATCAATTATGAAAATCATAATTCAAAATATCATCAAGATATTAGTATTTTAGCCAGTTCCAGAGGCATTGTAGGTCCTGATGTAGGTAATGTTCAAACTTTACTATGTCCCAAGAAATTGACGACTTAGACCCTAATTCCTATGCGAAATTTAACTGTCAAAATCATCGAGGAGGCCCTGTTTCTTCACAATCGATGCATGGAGTTGTTAGAAGAAAACGACGAAGATTACAAGCGGATAAGAGCTGTAAAGTGTGGTTGTGACGACTTATTTGACGGTTAACAATTAATTTTATGCAATAAAAGTAGACAGGCCTGGCAAGGAACACTAGATTTACGCAAAACAAAGAGATTAAATAATGTTTGTCAGTTTCTCTTCAATGTTATATTACTTTCATGTTTAATGTTTATACATTATGCTATCGTTGATTGCGAAATTTCGCTCATTGCGACCTTCTCTAGAACGGATCTTTCGGAATCAACAGAGGTTACATGTACGTTATACTAAATCTAGTCATTTAATCCTCAATCAGTTCAATAACTCAATAGTTTATTACAGCAACAAGTCGATTATGATAGACGTCTTTAGCATGCCTGCACTGCTAAAAAAGAGCACAGGCATGCTTCATACGCCTTTGATTTAATACTGTACATATCAAGTTCAAATACTATATGGAAATCACTCTAGTCATCCTTGCATGGAAATCATACTTGCTACGTTCTGGATGCGAATTATAATACGTACATGGTCAAAAATAGAAACATTTTAAATCTAGTTTAAAACATTCATATCGTTTTGTGCCACTAGGAATAATTAAATAATCTCGAAGAAAAATAGTAAGCACATAAGTACGATATCTTCGCAATAAAAATATATATTGATATTTAAACATACCTCTATTAATAACTACACTTTCATACGTACAGCTTTAAAGAACATAGAGATAACTGATATCTATATATGCACTTAAAACCAAAACAAATTATATTATGAATATTATTTATCAAGTGCAAGAGTACTTACAATTTAATTAACTTATTAAAAATTAGGAGAAATATTTCTGGATTTACTGCTTTCATTAACATTATATGTTATTATGTCTTATTATTTAAATCTATAGTATTTAAATTTACTTCACAAAATTAGTTTGCTTACCCACTGTTAAATACAATTTTTAAAAGCAATGTACTTAATGTGAATAACAATTTTTTGTTTATTTAATAAATGTTTATTACTAGGTACCACATTATTGTATTGAATTGATTGAATTGTTCAAAAACTAAATAGGAAAAATGTATATATACTAAAGCAAAGCTAATAACAATTGTAAATATTATGTTTTCATTGAATAACTATTATATTAGCATTTAAGATAAATCAGACGCAATGACGCAATAGTACCTAAATTTTAAATAGAAAAATTCATGTTATAAATTCTTTATATAGTGAAAACTGTCGCGAAAATTATGGAAATAATTTCAAAAATGTAAAAATAAAAACTCTTGAAGTTACATTTATACAACTCATCTTAATATTTTTACAATATTCGGTACAAAATTCGTACCTAATTTCTTCTGATTTACGATTTGTTTTGAATTTATGTATATGTTTTCAATTTATGTAAATCTTTAAATAAATTCTATTTTCCTCCTAACCAAATTCTAACCAGGTACTTTTCAATGGACCAAAGTGTAGGAGGCAATGATCTTATATCAGGTGGTAATCCAAGTTAATCTATGTCTTAATCATATTAATGTATGAATCAGATAAATGATTAAGTTATAAAGAAGTTCTGATTTATTACTCTACACTGTAACAGCATTCTTTACAGTAGTAATATTTTTAATATGTTTAATTTTTTACTTCACCTTTGACATGTATAATAAGTCTATGTAATTAAAAGACGGATCAAAGCATTGGGACGCCTTAACACTCGCAAATAACTAGTAGTGTCAAAACTAGAAATAAAATTCAAACAGTTTGAAAACATCACTTTCAAACTGCTAGTAAAATCGTGTAATACAATTTGAATACGTTCAAACGAAAATGACAAAGATTTCCAATAAAGATCGAAAGCAATTATCGCCAAGGATAAAAATGTGTAAGGACAAGGATGGCAATATAATATCTAATAAGGAAGACATTTTGAGCAGCTTGGTAGAGCATTTCCAACAACTGGTAGGAAATCCACAAAACATAGAAAATACAGATCTGACACCTGTTAATACAGAACATGTAGAGTCCCCAACAACTGACGAAATAAGGACAGCCATAAAAAGACTAAAAACAATAAGTCTCCAGACAGCAACGATTTTTTGGGTAAGTTGTGCAAACATGGTGGAAATGTATTAATCCAAACTATCCAAGAAATTATTAGCAAAGTCTAGTCAGAAAAGAAGATGCCGGACGAAAGGACTTAGGGATTGATAGGCCCAATACACACAAAAGGAAACCAGTTGGAGTGCCAAAACTACAGAGGAATAAGCCTACTTAATATTTCTTACAAAATCCTATCTAATGTCCTGAATGAGAGGTTGAAACCATAAATAGAGAAATGCCTTAGCGAATATCTAGCGGGCTTGATACCTGGACGCTCCACCATAGATCAAATCATTGTTTTGCGACAAATTCTTTAAAAAACTCGAGAATGTAGCATCGACATCTATCATTTGTTTAAATCTGCATGATAGTATACTGAGGCCTAAACTATACGAGACAATGAACCAGCTAAGAATAGCAGGGAAACTAATATGCCTGGTAAAGATGACTATGACAAACATCGTCTCATCTACGAAAATACAAAGCGATATATCACAACCTTTCGCCACATATAGGGCAGTAAGACAAGTAGACGCCGTGGCGTGTCAACTTTTTAATATCGCCTTGGAAAGAGTAGTTCGTGAGCCAGGCCTGGAATGCAGAGCGACCATCTTCAATAAGTCTATGCAGATTTTGGCATTTGCAGACGATGTTGATATATTAATAAGAACTATCAGAGGGTCTACTGAAGCCTTCTCAGACTTCATAACTGCTGCGTAATTGATGGGGCTGGAAGTTGACGAAACTAAAACAAAGTTTATGTCAATAACAGCTAAAACCAGAGCAAGAAATGTAGAACAAAACATGACAGTTGACAAGTACAACTTTGAGGTGATTAAAGAATTCATCTACCTGGACACACTAATAAACGATAATAACAACATTCTGCTGAAATTAAAGGAAGAATAGTAACGGCTAATAGATGTTACCATGTGATTCGCGAATAAACGTCTATCGCAGACAACTAAGACAAGAATATACAAAACATAAATAATCCCCGTGTTAAAGTATGGTTCGGAGACCTAGATCATTAGATCAAGCTAGATGCAAATGCACTATTAAGCTTTGAAAGAAAAGTACTCCGACAAATTTTCGGGGGCATATGTGAGAATGGAGAGGAAGATATAACTTCGAACTGCGAAACCTATATAGAGAAAACACAAATGATAAAGACATAATAACCGTTATAAAACTAAACAGGTTAAGATGGACAGGACATGTGGCCGGAGCATGTACAAATAACCCTATAAAGTTCTCGATGCCCAACCCATCGGCAGCAGAAGTAGAGGCAGGCCCAGGCGCAAAGGTAAATTTCCTAACCCACAATTCTCTCACATAGACATTCAGGACAAGCTATTGAAAATAAATAGCGCCAGTTCTTAATTTGATACCATTCTAAAACCATGTTAATATTTCAATTTCATCTTTGCTGTACATCGTAATAATAAATCACAATTTTATAAAAAGAAATTGCAATTTGTTGAGTAACAATTTCAACGTTTCGTGATAACAATTTCAACTTTCTAATCAATGTATATTTCGTTGCCTACAGTTACGTAAAGGCGTTTGCACACGTATCAATAATTATCAGGTACCATAGACATACTTATCGAATTGTTAGTGGTCAGACATAGTTTAAATTGCGTCCAATTTTTATTGGAACTCTACGTCGTTTTTTTAACGTATCAAACTGTATTCAGCAGTTTTGAAACTGTGTTAATCCGACAATTCTAATTATCGGTGAGAGAATAGATGTCCCAATGCTTTAACCGTTTTTTTAATGTACATAGGCTTATTTATACTAATAAATACATTCCCTAGATGCTACAACTATTACAATCAGAAACAAAAATATTTATCTATTTATTACATCCACATATTGTAGGACCAGTGCATAATTATTGAGGCTTTCTTTCGTGACTTTTTTTTAATGGCGTTTTAATTTATTTTTATTTTTTTCGGTTAGTGAAAATGTCTATCGAAAATCATACCCATATTTGCTATACTGTGCTCTACCACTGCGAGAAAGGTTGGAATGCAAAAGAGTCAGTCATTTCGCGATCTCAACAAACTTTTTGGCGAAGAAACAATCAGCAAAAGCCAAGTTAAAAGATGGTTGTAGAAGTTCAAGTTGGGCGATACGAACCTCACAGATGAAGAAGGAAGAGGTCGACCATCAAATTTCAACGACCAGGCACTTTTGGCAGCCGTGGAAGAGAACGAAAGTTTGACAACGAAACTTTTGGCCCCGAAGACTTCAATGTGGACCGTTCGACCTCGTCGTCTCAAAAAAAGTATGGAAATTGGTTGTATGAGTTCTCCACGAACTCTCCGACAACAACGAATCCGGACGTGTCCGAATTTTCACAGATTTGCTGCAGCGAAACGAGCAAACTCCGTTCCTGAGGAATCTCATCACTGAGGATGAATTGTGGTTTCTCTTGAAAAACGTCAAAAGAAAGGTTTGCGTTTCGACAGGTGTTCCACCCAAAGGAATACCGAAAGACTCTTACTGTAAGAAGGCTATGCGGCGTGTTTGGTGCGCCAGAAGAGGAGTCATCCACTATGATATCATCTCATATTTGTTATTGGTGAAATGACGATGATGAGCGTCAACAGTAACGGATTCCAAACAATAACGGTAAGAGGCAACTACTTAAAACAGCGACGTCTATCTGACTCAACTTGACCGTATTCACACTGCAATCGAAACGAAAAGACAACACAAAAAGAGCCATATCATCTTCCACCACGATAATGCGCCTCCACATGTTGAGTATCGTTTGCCAATAAGAGCAATAGATTCCTCATCCGCCATATTCTCCCACACAAAATCATACGCACTATTACGTCAATCAATTGATGAACAATTGCCTCGCGAACAAAGTTTACGACTTGGATTACTTGGTGAGCGCCATCAAAGAGTGGATTGCCTCTAAGAACAGCAACTTCTTCGGCCGTGGAATCAACCAGCGGCCAAGAAAATGGGAAGCAGTAATTGAAGTAGATGGTGAATATGCTCCGGAATAATCATTTAAAGATGTTTTTGTTAAGGACCAATAAATAATTAAAGGTTTGACAACAATAACTTCCTCTGTTTCATTATTTTTATTGTTTGATCTTGTTATTGGAGATGATAAAGATTTTTGTAAAACTGCATAACCTAATTTAAGTGAAACGAATGTATTTAAACTAAACTTACCTCAGCCCAATAACATACAATCAATGATGATCCAGTCATCAGTAGAGGGTAAAATGCTGAGAGTAAACTGCTACTCCACCCATTATTTAAACTATCCTGTAAATAATAAACGTGAAAATTTTTTTAAAACCAATATGGATTTATTTAAATAAACGTGAGAACTTGTAATATTTTCCACTAAAATTTCCACCAAAATTTGTGTTAAAATGTGAAAAAGTTACAAGTAAAATATATTATTTAAGCTGATACAACAATTCTAATGTTTAATAGGTACGTAATACCAATTATAACTTCTTAGTTACAACAAATGTCTTAAGAAACGGCTAGTTCAAGATGTATGGCGCCATTTCACCCATTATTTTAATGGGTCATCAACATCTTTATTAGAAGCATCACGGTCGTTACATTTAAACGACTACGACAAACTCACTAAGCCATTAGCCGACTGTTTCGAGAAATGAAAATACGTCTTATAAATTATTAGTTTCTGAATGCAACCAGCACTACAATTGTGTTAGATCTAATTGGTAATTGCTGTTAATTAGTTGTTGATATCGGTATTACAACACCCTAAGTGTGAAATAGGTGAGATAAGGCAACATTGGACCATCTAATATAGATATTAAGTGCAATGAAGACAGAGACTATTAAGTCAGTGAAATCCCTGTCCACGGTATTTTCTCTAGTTGATGCAGATATGCTGCATACTAGTTAGATAAAGAGTAAATAGAATCAATCTACTTTTATGATAAGCACTAAGCACTCATAAAATTGTTAATACGTTTCACCCATAATTATAAGTAGGAAGTTGATAGAACAGCCGCCTAGGGGCTTAGTGAGTTTGTCGTAGTCTTGCAAATGTTACGACCGTGATGCTCCTAATAAAGAAGATGATGCTGATCCCTTATAATAATGGGCGAAATGGCGCCATACATCTTGAACAGCCGTTTTTAAAGACATTTGATGTAACTAAAAAATTATAAATGGTATTCTGAACCTATTAAAAATTATACCAGAGATTAGTGCTTATCATAAAAGCAGAATGAGTCTATTTACTCTAGTTAGAAACTATTTAAATATTAACTAATATATTAATCATTAAACTTACCGGTGCTAAGAAATAAGCACCACGCAAACTAGTCGCCAGGAAAGTGACAAAATAGAGCATCTTTTGATTGGTAACACGGCATGCTTTCGCCAGAGTCGGACGCTTAGAACGACGATATTCACCAATGACGCAGACTAGCAATTGTATTAAACAAACTGCGGCGACGAGCAAAAATATGCCACCTATCGCGCCTGTGTAGCTCACATTCGTAAAATCACAATATTCGCCAGCGAAACGAATTTCACACCAACACGTGCCGTTCATGCAGTCACCTCGTCCTGAACAATCGGATCTAAGAAAAAAAGATCTAAGCTTTTGATTTGCAAGACAGGGATTAAACTTTATATCTTATCATTCTGAACAACAAATTTTAATGAATATATTCATACAAATTAAATATATATATGTATTAAAAACATGAAAATTATATCTCATACCTGCACAACATTGGCGAAGATGTAAAGCCTGCCGTTGACATGGCTTTTAACAGTAAACGTCGTATCATTCTGGACCGAAGCAAGATTTATAGGTTGCTAGTACCCTACTTTCAATCGCACCTAAAACAAAATAATTTTAATTTATTTTGTTATCTCCAACAAAACAAAATGGTTGAAATATATTATTAAACAGAATTGCTAATTTTTTTATCCAACGATAGTTATAAATCTTATTTGCATTTTAAGTAAACTAACGGACGACGAGCGCTTGTTTCGGAGTTTCGCTCCTCGTCAGACAAGTGTGTGTTTAATCTTCGACCTGACATTTTGCTACAGACACTTTGCTCAAAAATGGTATATTTTACCATTGTACCGTTAGTCCATTGAAAGAGCAATATGATGGAAATTGCCCGGGTTGATTATTTTTAATAATTTGTTATCCTGTTTGGAAAAGGGCCAAACTAATTCTTATTAGTAAAAAAAAATGTGGCTCCGACGCCGCCGCATTCCGACCCATTTGCCTTATTAGCAACATGGTAAAACTACTAGAACGTCTTTTACTTATGAGACTGAACGACTACATAGCAGCTAGTGGTGCTATACCTCTGATAATCAGTTTGGATTCCAGCAAGGCAAATCAAGTGTAGACGCAATAAACAGGGCTAGACTGTTTATTCTAACTATAGATAAAAATGTTCTCAGTAATAATAACGCTGGATATCAGAAATGCTTTCAACACAATTGCACACACGTGATTGCCAGAGGACAGGAGAAATGTCGGGCGGATGAGGATTACTAATAAGCTACCTGAATGAGAGAAGCATCTGCTATGAAAGCAACAGCCACACTCAAATAAGGTAGCTCTGTAGAGAGGTTCCCCAGGGCTCCGTTCTAGGGCCGGCCTTGTGGAATGTGGCATATCACAGTTTGCTGAGAGGAGAAATGCCAGAACGAGTGCGCCTGAATGCATTCGCGGATGATATGCAGTGTTGTCTACGGCTGATAACGCGGAAATGTTAAAAATACAGACCCAAGGGGCATAGTGGCCGAATGTTTAGAAGCCAATGGATTGACTCTATTCCTATCAAGAAAGAAACGAAGACGAGACCCGATAGTTTGGGTAGGAAATTTTAAAGCACCGATGTAGCATACGATGAAATATCTAGGAGTGCTAATATGAAAAAGCAAAACAACAAAGGAGCAGGTAACGGCCGTAGCTGATTCAGCTGTTAAGGCCATTACTAAAATAAGCAAGCTCATGCCTAACGTAGAGGGGTCCGTTGCTTCTAAAAGAATTTAATGGCAGAAGATGTTGTATGCTTGCCTAGCTTGGTGTGATGCAATGAGAACTAAAACGAATGTGCAGAAGCTGCAAGCCGCACAGAGAAAGATCGCACTAAGGATTGTACGTGTCTATAGAACCGTTTCCACGGAGATCGCACTACTGCTTGCCCGGATCCCACCGGTAGAGTTTTAGTTCAACAGAGAACTAATAATTTCCAAAGGGTAAAAGAGGCGCCTAACTCTCAAAAGCAATTAGGAAAGAGGAAAGGGAGAACATCCTGCAGCAATGACAATCGGCCTGGAGTAATAAAGAAATAGAGTGGACAAGGAATCTGATTCCCGATATAAAAATGTGGATGACCAGGGAGTTTGGTGAGGTGGATTTCCACCACACGGAACTGCCGACAGGTCACGGAAGTTTTGTGGAATACAGGACACGCATAGGAAAAACACACTGAACCGATGAACACACTCCGCTAAACACACTATGATCGATTGTAATGTGTAGAGAGATGAAAACAGAAATTTAGAGGAGATTAGTTCCACAACGGATAGATGGAAACCGGACACATTTTTCAGCATCGTGACCAGTAACGACTGAAATTGGGCAGCTGTGAGGAGGTATACAAATAAAGTTATGCAGCAAAAACACTTTCGCCCACCACATGCATGTCTGAAAAAAGGATAACGGTACAAGTAAATACAGTAAGAAGGCGCGAAGGTCTAAATACCCAAAGAGGTGATCAGATAAGCAATGACCCTATGAAGGGTACCTGTGTAATGCTATGCGGCTCCAGAGTGCTCGCAGGGCTCCCGTGTGACTCGCTCATTATCGCGAGGGGTTGTATTGTTGCAAATGCGGGGCAAGCAAAATAACATCGACAAATAAATCTTGTCTGTTTGATGGTCGCCCAAGCGGCCAATCCCCACGTTGCCTATAGTATGTTTTGGCCCTTAACACACGGTTAACAAAAAAAAGGTCAATGCATAGAGATTACACACATCTTTAATGGAATCAAAATTAAAATTGAATTTCCCGCCGTCATATACCACTTCGAGAAGTCACGATTAGCGTCCAAATAGCTTGAGACGTATCCTAAACATTCATAACCTCGAAACAGTCGCAATGTTGAAACCAAGTGCGGAGTATAAACGAAGTGCTGCGATTATCGAAAGAGTTCGCGCTGGGCGCTCAGCGACAGAATTCATTCGATCCTTCAGGTACCCAAGATACACTGTTTATGATGTCCTCGCGATCTATAACGAATCGGAGAAGCCCAAAGAAGGTTGTCCAAAGAAGGAGCGCGTTGTCAGGGCGCTCTAAAGTATTCAACGGGCTCAGGAACTGATTTTTGAGAGTCCATGTCTTATACAATTAAAGTGAGAGAGATGCTTTCCGAAGCTGCCATGAAAAAGCGAGTTGAGCGCTATAACCTGCTTTTGTGTTCTTTACGACACTATAATGCCGAACGCCTCAGGTTTTTTTCTAACAAAAACATTTTTACTGTCGATGCGAAAATCAATTGAAGGAATGATCGCTGACTCGCCCATGATCCTGAAGATGTCCCCATTGTTTCTAGAACGAAATTTCCGGCGAATGTTCACGTGTTAAGTGTTGTGTCCAGTGAAGGTCATGTCATGTCACCCCATTTATTAACACAGTGGAAAAGGTCACAAAAGAAGTTTATTTGCATGTTCTGATAAATGTGGTGAAGCCGTGGATGAAAACTGTATCGGCCGGAAGTCCGGATGTTTTTCAGTAGGACGGTGCACCCGCACACACAAGTCATTTGGTGCAAAATTGGTTGTTCAAGAATTTTGGCCTCCCAACAGCTTTTAAATCCTATGTATGGAGCGTGGCTGAAAGGGTCACTAACAAGTCCACACATCCAAACGCCGCATCATGAGATCCGCTATTGAAGCGGCATTCGCCGATTTGGGCCGTGACTCATTAAAACGGGCCAGAGAACGCTTCGGAGCGAGAATAGAGGTAGTCATTCAAGCCGACGAGGGTTATATTGAGTAAATATGTTCTTTATGACCTAACAAACAATTTAGGAAAATAAAATTCTAAACTTCTCCATTTTTTGCAATAAAAAGTATGTTTCAAAAAATGTGTAATTTGTCCGGATTTTAGCGCCACACCCTGTAGTACTGTACCATGAGAAGCATTATTTAGTAGTAGTACTAGTAGACGCGTTTTCGAAGTGGATGGAAATAGAACAACTGAAGTCGTTAAGTTCAACTACAACGATAAACAAATTGAGTAAAAGATATGCTACACATGGATTGCTAAACACATTGTATCTGATAATGGAAAAACATTTACATCGGAAGAATTTAGAAATTTTATAGTAAAGTATAGGTTACGGCATACTACTTCAGCACCGTATCACCCGGGTAGGCAGGGGCAAGCTGAAAAAACAGTTGGTACCATTTAAAGATGTTTGGAAAAAATTAAGCCTAATCAAATTGCTCTGAGTTACCAAGACTATTATTAAGATTAAAAGAAACACACCATCAATTGCGACAGGTAGAACTCAATCAGAAATGTTATTGAGACTACAATTGGCTACCGCTTTAGATATATTGCATCCGAAGAGAAATTTACAAAAACAGATTCCAATACAACCTTTCAGAAATTTTAAAATTGATGACACGATATATGTTAGATCATATACATCGGGGAAGAAATGGATACCTGCAACAGTAATAGAGAAAAATGGTTCTGTTATGTGAATTACCGTCACATAGATCAAATTAGAGTGCGGGTGCCGGAGGATAACAAAACCGGAACCAGTAACAGAACGTAACGGTAAGCATTGTAATAGAACTTTAATTTGGGTATCGTTTCAGTACCAGAAAGACAGAAAACTAGGCGCCAAGATCTTTGCCAGAGAGTTACTATGAATCGACGGCAGGTCAATCCATCCAGGAAGAAAAAATTACCGCAACGCCGAGTGAAACAGAGCAACCAACCAGTTCATATATTCCAATCAAAATTGGTGAATTCAATCAGGTCGTGTAGGGACGTTCATCAACCCTACGTCCTATCAGAGATCGATGGATTCCGGAGTGGATGAAGTCGAATATTTCATCGTAAGGGTGATGTGTTATGCATGAAGTCGGGAACCTGGGCTTCAAGTCATTCATTCACTATCCAGTCAGTCAAGCAGCCACGAAAGTCGGCCATCATACGTAAGAAATCAGAGAGCGACAACGCGCAACATATATAGTTTTTCTCATAGACTTCCATTATTATTATCTATACCATATTATATTAACATAGTTATTTCAATACCATAGGGGTTTTAAATATATATTAGATGCAATATATAACAAAAATCATATCAGCTTTTTGGATATGTCGGGCAGGAAAATCTCAAACTCTTCACGAAATATGGCAGTTATTTAAAATTTAAACGTGGCAACGTTTAAATTTGGCTCTATTAAAGATATTAGAATGAGATTAAACCCAATAAACGCAAACAATAATATCTATACGTGTACAAAACATCAGATTTTTAATGTACATACTGATTTTTTGAAAACATTAACAATGGCGAAGTTCAGTCACCTTGGATCTAGAAAATGTTTTTTATTTTCTGTAAATATTATGTATCTGGTCACCAAATTTCAGTATGATCGGTCGAGTAGATTAAGAAAAATTCTTGTACGCACTGACAATTTTCAAACAGACTTTTAGAAAATGGGGACATCGAACAATTTCATGAATCCTGGATCTGGATCTTTCATATACTTATTGCATACTACATACTTCACAGGTATATGAAAGACAAAAATTAAAACTCACTATAAATATTAAGCACGCACATTATTTCTACTTGTTAGTTCAAAACACAAAAACCAATCATCACTTTTACTCGTTAAATACTAAAACTTGCTCGTAATAAAAAATAAAATTCACGTCGTTACTCACATAAAACGGCAATATTTTCCAGTTATTTGAAATTTTTAAAAGACCCGAAATTTATTTATCACTAGAAAATCATTTTAACGACTGATTTAGTAACCATAAACGCGTTACACTTAAGCGCATATATCCACCAGCCTTGTTAACTATGCAAGGAAATTCTAATTCATACTTAAATTAATATTAACGCTATAACAACAATTGCATAATTATAAAAATGGGCCACATAAAAATGATTATAAATGACAGATGAATAACAACTATATGTATGGTAGTATCTTGGAAATGATTATCTGCTGTATAATTAAATATTTGAGAACAAATCTAATACATAATTCTATTTGGTTTACGTTACATAAATATAATTATCATGTTTATAGAGTTTGATTGTAATTTCCATATTTTATATATGCAAATTGGAAACATATTAATTCGTCATACTGGTTTTCCTACACCTCGAGTTTTTTACAACAACATGATTTATCACTTACAGCATGATTGTTACATTATACCTAGAGTTTCAATGCTTTCGGGTCATCTTCAGATATACATGCTGGGTGAATAAATGAGCAGTGGTCATCTACAGACATACATACTGGGAGAATAAATGAGGAGGGTTTACGTGTAAACAGGGTAATGTCTGGCGGCTACAGCCTCTTCAAATCTGTAGACTTCAACACATTGCTTACTCTTATATGTTATTATCATTAACAGAATTACATTTGTATTGATATTTGCTATTGCTAACAGGGATATCTGGAGGCTGGGAGCCCCGGCTTCTATACTCCCTCTCATAGATATCTTCTCTAAATAATGTTTTTATATTGGTTTTCTAACAGGTGGAGTTATGTGGAGCATAAGCACTAAGGTTATTATACTCCCATTATACTACTAACTATTTTTATTGTGTCATCACCATAATATTATTACGTTCATGAATAAAATATAAATACATCAAAACATTATACCGATTTAACTAAATAATTACGCAATTTAAGCGCTCATTTCATTTTGTATAAACAGGTTATATTTATTTCAGAATCAATTGTGGTTAATGGGAGATTTGATACGATACAAACGGGATATTTGATACAGTATTTTAAAATTGATATTTAACTTCAAATAATAATTTAGCCACTAGTTCACTTTATTATTTTGTAGATATCTATGTTTTATAAACCGAAGGATGGTAGTAAGAGGCACAGTCTTCCCGTGGTCGTACACGGGAAGACGTTATGAGTAAAGCGGTGGAAGAAGTATTGAGCAAAAGAAAAGGTTAAGAAAAACCGCAGAAAAATATGCAATTGATAAAATGCCACTAAGCAGATATATTAAAAAGTTGAGAGAAAGTATAACTAAGAATCAGGATATGGTGTTTTTATGGCAACAAGCCTATTTATGGCAACAAACCGATTTTTAATGATAAAAGAAGAGTCTATGATATGTAAATATTTGAAGAGAGCTGCAAAATTACATCATGGTCTTGGTTCTGTAGATGCTCGACTGTAGTATATAGTTTAGCTAAAATACATAGAAAACTATATCCAAAAAAGTAGGATGAAGACCAGATTGCAGGAGTCGATTGGTATAGAAGTTTCATTGAAGTCATCAAGACCTATCACTCTGAAAACCAGAAGCTACAACTATTGCACATTCATCTGCATTTAATATGACTCTTGTTAATGCATTTTATGACAACTTGGAGGATATTTTAAATAAGACAGAAATTCCAAACACAAGAAATATGGACATACATGAAACTGGCCACACCACTACACATAAACCAACAAAAGTAATTGCTGTAAAAGGAGCTAAACAAGTAGAACAGTCTACATCTCAAGAAAGAACTCTGGTAACAATTTGTAATAGAGTTAACGCTGTCGGAAATTATATTCCGCCATTTTTTGTTTTACCACGAGTAAAAGTTGCAGATTACATGAAACAAAGAGTGCCGCCAGGATCAACAGTTGTAGGCCACTCAAAGCATACTGACTAGATGACCAAGGAAAATATTTTGGATTTTCTGAAACATTTTATAAAAAATGTTAAATGCTCGCAAGAATCGAAAGTATGGATAATCATGAATCCCACATTTCTGTGGACATTCTAGATTTGGCAAAAATTAATGGCGTGGTTCAATTAACATTCCCACGGCATTGTAGTCACAAACTACAACTTTAGATGTGTGTTTATTTTCCTTTCCGAGAAGAAAAATTGAGACACAAGAAAATATCAAGAGCAAAAGCAACAAAGCGAAAATTATTTGTATGCGAAATTCAAATAAATTCGAATGTATTAAGAAAAAATAAAAAATCTCAAAAAAAGAGGAAGTAGATTTATCAGAAAGCGAAAAAGTTGTAACTTCTCGTTCAGATTCATC
>WYDF02305202.1:0-15330 GCA_009867245.2 Adranes taylori | reverse complement strand
TTTCCCTTTTAACTCTATGTCCGATTGCTCTTTTAACTCAATGTGCAACTCTATGTACTCCATTTGGAAATTGTTCGAAAATTTATTTATATCGACAAAAATGGGTTCGCAAAAATTTTGATTATGTTTTCGAAAATCCTGGAATCTTTGTATTGTATTTGACCAATATGGAGATGTGCACGAATTTGTTCGCGTTTATTGGGCTTGCCATAACTTCAGTTTCATTCGGAATGCATTAGTTTGAAACATTGTGTAGACAAGTTTATCTTTTTCACGAGTGGCATATCCACTAAAAATGACATATGTGCAAGCCCTGTGGCATTGTCAAGGTCTGGTAATGTTTTTCCTTTCGCTGTCATAAACAAAATTATTGCGTCAAGCGCATAATAAAATCTTTGTAACATTTTTTCTCAGCTCAGGTACCTTACTTCTGACAAGTACATAATACGTATATGAGTCGCCATACGCAGCTCCTAAATTTTTGAGAAATTCTTGAAATTATCCGTCATTATAATCCTCGTGACCTTATAAACTTCACAGTCAAACCACAGTTTCCAATAGCAATTGCGTCGTCTCATATTAATTTTACAAGTCCTTCTTTTCTACCAATCATATCTGGGTCACCATTTGTAACTACACCAGATATATTGGCAGCAAACAAATCGCGTTCATCTTTTCTGCTCAGCTTTATACAAGGCTTTCGACGTTGTCATATCTCTTAATGATACCAACGCAATCATTTCTTCAATTGTCATATATTCATGATTAATACCTCGGATAAAATAGCAAACTACGCTGTATTAGTAGCATCTGTACTCTCATTGATAGAGAATAAATAATATGTAAAACTGCAACCTCTATTTTCAAAACATTTTCGATAGTTGGTTGCCCCAAGTTCCTCGTTTCTCCTGGTAATAGTTTGATGAGATAAGCTGAGTTTAGACATGTCGGTTTTATTATCAGGAAAAATTATATCTACCACTCTTTTCTTGATAAATATGCCAATAGAAAATGGTTTCGAGTTTTTAGTAATTAAGTTCGCGACTATATAACTATAGTAGCTTTTATACATGATTCTGACTAGGTAGTAACTTTGTTAAAAAGGTTTTGCTGAGTTGTATGCAAAACTTTCTCAACATGCTTTGGTTGCCAAGCATTAATATGATAATACTAATTACACGACATAAAAAATGAGCTATTTCTAATATAGGAATAAATATAAATTAGATTCACTAAAATTACATTAATCCAAAGTCGCGAAGATCAGGGATAACTACGCAAGAGGTGGTTTTTCAATCTAGAGACTAAGACAGGTCTCTGTAGATTTCGGTACACGAAATATGTAGTTCTATTTACTTTGTAAACTTAATTATTCGGTCACGCTAGAAAATATAATAAAGTATATCTTAACTTTTTAAAAAAGGATATTAAACATTGCTCAAAACGATTTTCTACGAACGATTTACAGAATTTGCTACGTATGAGAGTTAGGCCACTTTGGTACCTACTTTGGGCCACACGTTGGACAACGCTGCTTGAGGTACTTAAAAACAAAGTTGTTAAAAATTCCAGTATTTAAAACTGGTATATAGATAGTCTTGAAACAAAATTCTGTTTATCCCATATTTTGCATATTATTTCTAGCTGAAAAATATGTTTCTAAAATGTCAAAGACATCTAAATACTTTACTTTTTTCACATTTTTCTTTGTATAGTGAATATTTAGGTTTTTCTATATACAATATTTAAATAACACCCCTGGAATAAATAGTTATTTCTGTTTAGTGATTCAATTGATGTTTTTAAAAAATATTACCCTACCTTCGTAAATTAGTTTAAATATTACGCGTTTTGTTTGATTGCTTAATTAAATTTGTTATATTACTGATCGTATGTTATGAAAGCCCCATTATGTTATGAAAGCCGAACTTATTTTCATTAGAATATAATATTTATTAATTTTGTATTGAACTGAATTATAAATACATTTTTGTTACTGCAAAATCGTTTACAATATTTTGTTTAGTTGTATATCATAATAATTTGTTATAAAAAATAATAAAGTTAAATATTTATTTTGTAGTTAGATTCATATACATGTTATTTCTTACTTTTCCTTTGGTTGATGAAAAGACGAGTAGTTGGAATAATAGCTGATTTTTTAAAATCAATTTTTATTTCATATAATTTGTAAATTATAAAAAAAATATATTCAAATTTAAAATTAATTAAATGTTTTGGTATTTTAATTTTCAAATGCTATACTGAGTACATCACTGATATATTCAGAGCTGAATGTGGTCCTGTCGTACATCCTATTTATATAATGTTATCTTGCTAATGACACATGAAAACGTGTATAGGATATTCGTACGCACGCATACATCGCGATTAGATAGTGTGTTTCTAACCAATCGAATTCACTTATACGTACGCATAGATGAAGGATCAGTCGGCATATCTATAAATAATAGTGGGAGCAAATAAGGGGAAATCCTTCATAATTTTAATGGTGGAATCTGCACCATTCCTCTTAAATTTAAAACTATGAATTCATATCAATTAAAATATGATTAAAAATTTTGATAAAATAATATTTAAACAAGATTTTGATATTAATTACAATATATTTATTTAATAAACATTTTTAAAGATATTTGTTAATTATCTTCATCAAATATGACACGATATATTACATTTATGATATGATTTTGATATTGGCTCATTCGCGAAAGGAATTATTTAAAAAACGAAAACAAATAATAATAACAATCAACAAATAATTGATATTCAATAAATAATATTAATAAAGTAAATATCAATAAATACATATATAAATAATAACATTATTTTAGCGTCTGGCACATAAGATTAATTATCTTTAATCAAGTGTAATTAATTTTTTTTATATGTTGCATATTTACACAATATATTTTTTTATTCAACATTTTGATACCGTCATTATGATAATAAAAATCGATAACAAATAACTTTGTTAATAACCAGCCAATTCAGCGAATGTAGAATCCATTTCATCGGCCAGCGATTTGTATCTATCCTTGTTGATGCCAAGTTCATCTATAAAAAAAGTTAGATTTCTCTATAAAAATTTTATTCTCTATAGGTTTATTACATATACAGGATTGGTTCAAAATATTACTTGACTGAATTTTCTGGGATTAAGGAATTCCAGGATATTCCAGGATTTAGACTATAATGGAACTTTAGTGTAAAATGTTTTTGAATACGTTCCTGACTCAAAATACTGTTCCATACGAAGAATAAAATTTATTTTCATACGCAAATTAACCAATGTTTTTAATGTAACAAAAAAGAGGAGTCTTCTAAAATGACACTGAACGTTTAAAAATTGACCAATAAATAATACTTATTTATTGGTCAAAGAGTGTAAAGATAAAACACAGAAACAGATAATTAATATAAATACCACATAAAAGACATAAAAATAGACAACACTAGAAATTTATCAAAATTTGTATAAACTACTTACCCAATTTCGTTATGTGATATGAATTTGCTAAACATCATAATCAAGCATAGTTCAGGCCAAAAGAAAGCAAATAGCAATAATATAAATGTTTTTAATATTCTAGAAGCAGTTCAGTTGCTGATTGAATATGTATTAAAGTTGTTAATATGTTTCTTACTAATTTTGCTGTGTTAGAAGCAAAAATAATGTAATTTACTTTTAGATGACTATACTTTTTCAAAAGTAGATTGCATCATGAAATATTAACATATATTTATCGTATTTTTCAAAATTTGAGTAGATTTTTGTTATTAAAAGCTGATTATTAAAAGCAATATATGGAGTAGATTTTTGCTCATTATTAAAAGCTAAATTGTCAGGCAGAAATCTTCTACTTAAAAGTTTTACTTTATTAGAAATTATAGTATAGGAATAATTAAAAAATGACATTTTGTTAGATGCCGACGTATTCTAATCCCTAGAATATAATTTGGCTATTATTGGAGTGATGTTGCGCGTTATTAATGTTTAGAATTTTATGTCTTCTCTTTTAACACATTATGAACTAGAATGATATAGTTTTCAATCAATTTCGGTAACCGAAAATGTTCGTATGTCTAAATAGGATTTAAAAAAATATTTTCATGAATTAAATTAAAAGAGTTTTATATTGGAAATTTAATAATTTGTAAATAAGTAAAGATAAAAATTTATGAATTGTTTTAAAAAATCAAATTAGTAAGTACAAGAGAAATAATTTAAATTTATTATATTTTTGGTCTGACGATTGTTTAGTGAAACCCCAACAGCTAAAAATAATTTCAATTAGAGAATACAACTCAGTTTATCTCATTAAAATAAAATATATTACTTTTCTTGACTGTTATTGTTTTATAGTAAATAAAGTACCCTTAAAAAGTCAGTGTATTGTATATAAATTTTCTACAGCTATTACATATTGTACAAGACTTTCAGATATAAAGTTTCGGTATTGATACTTTACTTCAAGAGGTTTTTTAGTATTTAAATTAAGTAGCCTCAAGAACTTTCTGATTGCAATAATATTGTGTAACTATGTTAGAATATTTCATCTTAAAATACCGTCTCCATTCAATGAAATCTGGATACAATCGCAGCAAGCAAATCTCATTGGGTCCTTAGCAACTTGAAACAAGGAGTGAACATCTAGGTCAGTCCAATTATGGATGTTCTTGAGCCAGGAATATTTTCTCCTCCCTATACCACGCCTAACCTTGATTTCACCCTCCATTATCAACTTAAGAAGGTAGCATTTGGTATGACCTATATAGGCGGTCTTTTTCTTTTTGTTATTTACAAATAAGCCTCGTTCCCGTTGTGCGCTTCTCAATATTTCGTAATTGATAACATATGTTGTTTATGGATCTTTGAGGAGTCTGCGTAATGTCCACATTTCGAATACTCTTATTGTATTTACTTTCAACGTTCACACCCGTACACCAACACAGAATGTATTTAACATTTTACGAATCGATATCTTAAGTCGAAACTAAGCGTGGCATCACATAGGAATTGCTTCATATTATTAAATATACCTCTTGTTTGCTCCATTCTGGATCGTATTTCAAGGTCAGGATCCAAGTTGTAATTTATCGAAGTTCCCAGGTATTTAAAAATTTTATCCACTTTTACCATTTATTGTTAAGTTTGGTGAAGATTCGTGTGATTTACTTACAATCATTAGTTTATCAAACTAACTAAAGGCTTAAACTGGCGACAGAGCTGTTATAAATTTTCAAATGATTAGGAATTACCCTGTCTACGAAAACTACAGATACGGACCACTTGCCAGCAGCACCATTTGCTGAACAACTAGAAATTCTACATAAAGGAAACGCAGATAATATTTAGGAAGAACAAGTTGAGCACGCCATTCAAAAATACAATGAAGTTAAATAAACGTGGTACATTTGGTCTACAGGATATAGTGTCATTTCCGGTGCTAAATAAACGTAAAAAAAGTGGTAAGCTTCAGTCAAAGCAAAAGTTTGAACATCTAAGACAAATAAAAAGGAATTAGAAGAAGCATTGAAATAATAAGATAAAAAAGAAGTATTTCACGATAAAAAGAAATAAAATATAAAATAGTGCATTTCAGATATCGATCCAAAGACAGGGTATTTAGAAATAAAACAGAACGCCCTAGTTTTGTTTTCTCAGTTTCCTTGATCTACAGAGGACAAAGTTTCAAGGCACAGTTACAGAGGATACAGTTGCAAATGAAGTTAACCGTATTTTCTGTGATGGACAGTTTTCTGTCGTCTGTTATACAGAAATATGTCATTTGTATGCTGCATAATTCTTTGGCCTACGAATTATTCGGGCTGATGAATAAAATAATACCTATGTTTGTTATTTCTGCAGATAAACCACAATTTAAGTAATTAATTGTAATGTTCCAGAATTTTGTTTTTCTTTAGTGTTTTGTGTCATAAATCTACACTTCAGAATAGTTTGTTTAGCATTCGCTGAAGTGTTTCTGGAGTACCTGCAATGATAACAGTGTCATTCGCATAGCGCAGACTGTTGATAATCTGTCCGCTAACTTTAATACCATCGGTTTCCTCTTATAAGGCTTCTGCGAAGATGTTTTCCGAGTGCAAATTAAACAAAAAGGGCGATAAAACACACCATACGTTTGATGCTCTCTGGACCAGTTAGTAAATTATCAAATTGCTGATTCAATACAGATTTTTAACTATCTGGATATCTTGTTTGTCGAGTCCTTTCCTCTACAATATTTTTATGAGTTCTGTGTGCTTGATTCGGTCAAAAGCTTTTTCATAATCTATGAAACGATCTCTAGATTTAAAAAAAAGTACGTACAGTGCTTCTCTGGTACCTAAGCTCTCACGGAAACCAAACTGCATTTGACTTATATCTTGTTGCATTTTTTATACAGTCTGGCATGAATAATTTTTAACAATAGTTTGAGTAATTGGTTCTTCAAGCTTATCAGTCTGTACTCATTGCACCTCCTCGCATTGCCTTCTTGGGGATTGGTGTAAACATGGATTTTGCCAACGTTCAGGTATTGTTCCAAATTTAAAAATATTATTGAAAAGTTTGACAAGGGTCTTTATATTTGTTTCATTCAGTAGTTTCAGTGAATTTCATCCGGCTCCGCACTTTTGCCTGTTTTACTGCTGGTTTTACCTCTTCTTTTAGAATCACTGGTGCCGTCTCTAGTTCTCTGATTATTTCACAGTCTCTCGTCTTTAAGTTTCCAAACAATTTCTGTATATATGTTTCCGAGTGTTTTTGGAATTTATCTGGATCTAAGACAATTCTATCGTTGTTATCAACTATTGATGTCGTGTGTTGTTTTTTAACTTTTGCCATTACTTCTTTTACTTTTTTATATATTGCCTTATGGTCATTCCAGCTCCTCAGTTACTCAGATTTTTCTCTCAACCAGGATTGTTTGGCCTGTCTTATTTCTCTCTGTATTCTTGTGTTTCCTGAATGTTTCTGTTTTCATATGTTCTACGATCTTCTATCATATTCCGTATATCCTGCGTCATCCAGCTTCTGCTTGGGCCCTATGTCCTCTCTCTATCCTCTTCAAGGTGTGTCAATTTTAGAATCTCAGCATTAATCCTCCTTTTTGACCTTCTCCTCTGTATGTGGGTCTTAAATACTTGTGATGTCCTCTTTCTGCCTTTTATTTTTCTTAAGTTTGTTTGTTAGAGTATAAAATCCCTTTAATGGATAAAATCCCGTATTAATGTTCCATTCGCGAAGAGCGAGGAAATTCAGTTCCTATCATTATAAAATATTGGAATAAAAAAGTTCAATGAACATTGGCGATCATCATGATTGTATTAATTTTGTTGACCCAATTTAAGCCCTGTCTAAACTACTGCCTCATTTTTTTAGGTTCTCATTGCTCATTATTTTTTCCTTGAATACCTCATACCTCATATTGATACCTCATATTGATTCTGAGTCTATCGACGCGAACATTTTACAATTTTACGGTATTAAGTATTTTTCACACACAGCAATAGGGTTTTTTGAAATTACGTGAATACAAGTGAAATATATACTGAAATTTCACAGGTATCGTCGTTTAATACAGAGATGATTTGTTTTTAAGTGAAATGAATAAAGTAATAAGTTTTTTTAAACAGAATGAACATGTTTTTGCGACTACTTTAGAAAATATGGCCAATACAGATTTGTTAAACATGAGATTATATTAGAGGATACAAATCCCATTCGTGTAAGGCCTTATCGAGTCAATCAAAAGGAAAGAGAAATCATACAAGAACAGGTACAAGAGATGTTGAAAAATAACATATGAATCAAGGCAGTACTAGTTCTTGGGCAAGTCCAGTAATGCTTGTAAGAAAGAAAAATAACGAAACGCGCTTATACGTGGATTATCGCCGTGTAAACCAGATAACGAGAAAGGCCTTTACTTTTGCTGAAAGTTCCCTACATGGTTACAAACTGTTTTCGCCTCTAGACACGCTAAGTGGGTACTGGCAAGTTTAAATGGAAGAAAACACCAAGAAATATACCAGTCTAATCACGCATGGTGGTACATTTCCATATAATGTATGTACTACCTTTTAGCCTTATGAATGCGCCAAATACTTTTCAATTATTATCTGATAAAAATATTTGAGGGAATGAAATGGAAAGAGAATCTAATGTATCTGGATGATACCAAGCAAATGTACATTTTTACGGAAGAGCATACAAATTTTCGGATACATAGTGAATGAAAATGGAATTACACCGGACCCAGACAAATTACAAGCAATTACAATTACAATGATCGTTTTAGTCATCTCTTTTTAGTACGACGATAGGTCCACATCTCGACAGTCTCAATTTTCTTGTAAGAGTCCACAACTTCACCATACTAAAAAAAACCGCAACATTAAGAGAAGACAATCCATTTTCACTCTCAGATCCATATCTGTGTCATCCCCACAGGAGCTTACTTCATTCTCATAAATGCTGTTCCAGCTTACTCTAATTTTGATTTTATATCTCTTCAGTTGTTCGATTCATCACCAATGAGCTAAACCAAATATTTATTTGTGTGTCCTGATTTCAATCTTATTTTGGTCCCATCCATAACTCTCCATCACTTTTTTCTTACTTACAAGCATATGTTAATTTTTCTGACATTTAAATTAAGACCTACACTTTAAGGTTCATAATTTTTGCATAGTTGTCAGCAACTCCCCTTTTATTGTTAAATTCATTTCTAGTAATTTATCAATCAAATCTTTGTTTATTTTTCTAGACGCAATCATATGTAGTTTACTCTAGTAGTCTAATGCTAAATTATATCAAAAAAGGTAATTAGTTATGGTCTTATAGGGCATACAATCCAATAGTCAGGACTGTCATGTATCGTATTCGGAGTTATAGAATATCCTACATCACTGATAAATATTTCAAAATTTAAAGTCCCGCATCGTCCCGT
Organism: Adranes taylori; assembly: GCA_009867245.2. Lineage (NCBI taxonomy): Eukaryota > Metazoa > Arthropoda > Insecta > Coleoptera > Staphylinidae > Adranes > Adranes taylori. Next base: position 6,355 of record WYDF02305202.1, on the reverse strand, counting down.
AATTCTTTTTTATTTCAGTATTAAAAGGGCGTTATGTGTTGAACTTCCTTGCGTTAATGGATCAAGATATATTTTATATATAAATAAAATATTTATTGTTATACATTTATTAAAGTATTGGAAACATGCATTACAACTTATGGAAACTTATGACTCGCTGGATATACAGCATTTTGCGAGCCAACATACGATTGTTTTCCTCCTACTGTGAGGATTAAGGTTGTACAGAATCTTTCACAGTGTAAGAATTGAGGTCGATTTCATAGTTTACATTTCTTATGCAATATTATTGCAAAATGGACTCGAGGCACTTTAGAAATAATGTTTGTATAATTTAAATTTAACATCTAATCTATCTTTGTTTTACATGAATGTAAAATATTTAAGTAATTTATTTTTTGCTTTGTGATGATATTTCAACAAAGGTTTTATCGATATCGGTTACAATTCCATAATATTTAGCTTTTACTCGTAGTACATAATCTGCAAAAAGCAAAAATTGTAGCAAATGAAACCATAATTGAAGAAGCGAAATAATAATATTCTAACATATTTAAAACAAATGCATTAAATCGCCTACCTTCAAGCCGATCAACTTCTTTTTGCAATTTCTTAACGGTTTTCTCGGCATATTCAGCTCTAGCTTCAGCTTCCTTTAGTTTAACGGTCAATGTTTTGAGTTGTTTCTTGAATTCTTCAACTCTCTGGTTGGCTTTCTCCTCGGATACTTCTAATGATTTCAATGAGTTACCGACGACCTAATATTAAGAAACATGCATCAACTTTTGAGTACTGCTTTTATTGATTTTGTTTTTATTAATTATGTAATTATTAATCTTGTCCGTGCTACAAATCATAATGGACAAACATTTAAAATATATGATATCGCATTTTAAAAATGAATAAATGTATGGATCCGGAAGTTGAAAGAACAGAGCAAATAATAAATATTTGATAAATATATCTTTATTGTTTTGGTAACATGATTTATGATATAATTATTAAATATTCGCCAGATAGAACAAATATTTTAATTATGACGAGGTTTGAATGCTGTGTAGATTTTGTAGGTAATGTTTGTATTCTATCCTATTTTCCTACGGAGACCAATTTTGTCTAACTGACCATATCATAACACCAAAAAAGCTCTTTTCATATTAATTCGAATTGATGATGAATTCGAATTGATGATAATTCGAATTAATGATTCGAATTGATGATCGAATTGTTGATTCAACAGAAGTCTCATCATCCGGGTTTATTTTGTTTTATCCCAGTACGCGAAAAACACGAATAGGATTTAGTTATATAAGATATAATACACTTAAAGAACATCATGTTAATGTAGTTCTAACAATCGTTACAAATAAAAATAATGAGGAATTATGAATAATACACAAAATAATGGTATTATACCGTGTATTAAACGATGAACTAAAATACGTTAAATGAAATTAAATAATGAAAATTATTGTAGAACAGTTCTGTCATAGGTTAGAAATTACCCTACGATTCGCGTTGTTTTATAAAAATCTATACTTTCTTTGCACATGCGGTTTCGGTGTTCGGTGTTCGGTGGACGCGTGATGATATATAGATACAACATAGCGATTTTCAACCTTAAGTAAACGGTGTGTGCGATTTTGCGAATAGAAATGTAGCAAGACTGAAATGCGAAAATGATATAAAGATGCTAAGAGAAGAAAATATCTACTGGCATATATAGTGGCAAGGCTGTCGCCTATATCAAGTTCCAATGAACAATTGACATTTTGGAAGTCGTAAGACCAAGCCAAAAAATGTCGAATTAAACAAAACGTATCTTAGTTAATTTCATCTGTGAAAGCTTAGAAATGGCTGATGGTAGGCAATTTAAAATAATATTCCTACTACAAACCAACCATATTGTGACTGAATTTTGTACCTATAGAATGTAGTAAGCTTAGTCGCCATTTTGCTAAGTGTAGATTCCTAAATTTTATGAAGTAGACCAGCACGCTCACCCCAACTATGTAACTAGGGCGGATTTGGTAAATCGGATCTTCTGAAGAGCGATTTAGAAATGAGGCGTGGTTCAAGGCAGCCATATTGGGCAATCTCATACAAACAATGCCATCTATAGGGCAATACACTAACCATTTTTAAGTGTCGTTAAACAAAAACTATTATAAGTAGTGTTAAATATAACTAGCAATGTGCGCAAATTTTATATCAGTGTTATCCATAAAATAGTACATGTACTTATAAACTTACAAAATCATGCTCGATTGTAATGTTTTGATAACATTTTTCTCCTTTTGTTAGTATTACAAATACTTTTTCGGCTCGAAAAATAATCAGTTGGGGGGAAAGTGTTCTACATAAAAAAAGTTTTTTTTTGTTTCTTTTTCATAAATACTTACTTTTTATAATTCTAGTACTTGAATTGTTAGTCATAAGTTATTTTCATCAAGTAAACTTGATGTGTTACGAGTTTCTATAGTCAAGGGTAGAAAAGTCTTAGATGTATATTAGCTATTGTACAATGGATTATGGCTTAAAATCAATTATTTTTATAATTAGAAGTTATGATTTTTGGGATCAGAAGTCCACCTAGGGGAGAGGGGGGGGGGCTGTATAGCACCAAAAGAGATTAGACAGACGTGTTCATTTCTTGGAATTAAAATAGATAATCTAAGAATTTATTAGACACACGTAAAATAATTGCAGCACAAGGCTTGCATCTTGTACCGCGGCGAAGAAGGGATTAGTAGCAAAAAAGAAAAGAAAGTAGTTTTTTACATTAAGCAATTTTATGCTCATGTATCTTACAGAGAGATAATTGAAAAAATAATGTATGTGATAGTAAAAGTAAGATGCAATAAACTTCTCGAAGTTTTCAGCCACGAGAGGACTACACAGTGGACCGACAATATAAAAGCCAAACTTCAACTCAACCTTAGACAGAATTTTACTAGAAATTGCTAAGCACGGCTTAAAAGTTGAATGTAAAAAAATACGCGATTTATTTAGTTCATTTTTTTAGTGAGATATGACAGATATACAGATGTAAGTAAATATTTATTTTATTACAATTTTGCTCTATTTTGCTGCAATCGAAACTTCTGCTGCTGCTATAAGTGTCGGAAAGCAGGGTTCTAATTATTTTGTCAAGAAAAAGTGGCTTAACAAAGATCTCGTACCTTAACAGAGAATACAATTTCTTGGAGCAGTTTTGAACTCTGGCAACTTTATACCTTTTATTTTTTGTTGAACATGGAACTGGGCTGGATGAAAAGTTTTGCCAGGATATTGGATTCGACCTGTCAGCTTTTTATTTTTAAAGATAATGGGTGGCATATCTAATGGACAAAAATAATGGGTGGCATATTTGCTAGGACTCAATGGAGTACGTTTTGAAGTGCCCAAATTTTGAAATGATCTTAAAATATTGGTAATATTTCAAAACAGTTGTAGCAGGAATTCAAAACAAGAATTACGGATAATTAGTTATAGTGCACATCAACTGTTTTCTAGATTGGAGCGAAATGGGAATAAATCTAAACGGTCGGCCTTTTTTACAAATTGTATTATTGCCTACGTTTATAGAACAATGTCTCGTTAATGTGTCGAGGGTGAATTCTTTAATCGTTCAATATCTCTTTTGCTGACAGGTTTCTACACTGAGAGTCCATTTTTCACACGGCACTATTACTATATGCCCATCTGTTATTTGCTTGTCACTTCTTTATTATATGTATAGATCAATTGACATTTTTCGTGAGTATAGCAACGAGAACAACTAGAAATGTTCGTACAACTCAACGCAGTATCGCAGAAGATTGGTCTTAAGAGAAATTAATCAAAATCATGATTAACATTGCGGATGATAGTCATCAAAATTGGAAATGATGTCATTGAGGTTGTCGAGAATTACAAGTACCTTGGTCACTATCTAAAACCAGACTTTCAGCAGTAACGAGAATAATAGGCAACATTCAGAAAATCACATTTTCAAGAGTAAAATGAATAATAGTTTGAAAATGAATGGGTTTGATTCATGTGTCTTTCCAGTTCTAACTTATGAAGCCGAAGCTTTGACACTGACTAAACCGTCTGCAAATAAATTGATGATAACCTAAATAGTAATGGAAAGGAGCATGTTGGGAATATCATTAGGAGACAAAATGACCAATGAATGGATCTGACAACAACTAAAAGGCGTTATTGTTATGCAACGTATATTCTCCAGAATGACCGATCTTCATTGGACCGACACACTTCTTCAATTGCGACGACCAACAATAAGACCAATCCTGAACGTTAAAACCGCCTGAACTGTGGACAAAACATATGAAAAAAGATCAGGAACTACGCGGCAACACGAGGCATTGGATGGGGAAAGATGGAGACAGCTAGAGAAGGCCTATGTCCAGCAATAAATGGCTGGAAAAGAAGAAGAAGAAGTATAGTTTCTCGATAATATTTGCTTTGTAAGGTATAAACATGCTCAGCATTTCCACAAATTTCTACAATAGAAATACGTTATTTTTTTTAATTATTACATTTCAAATAAACATAAAATCTTACTAAAAAGATGAATAATTCAATATGATTCAAAAGAATTTATACAAACTTTTAATTCTTCCTCAAGTTCCATGATTTTAGCATCACCACCTTTGACACGATCTTCAGCAACTTCCAATTCATCTTCAACGAAGGCCAGTTTACGCGAAACTTCATCCGATTTATTATCCGCATCCTCGGCGAGCATTCGGGCTTCTTTGAGTTGATTGGTTAGTTGATCCATGCGTTCCTCGTCCTGTTGCGAACGGTTCTCCAATACTTTACACATACTACATAAAATTAAATAATTTTGTCTTTATATATTTATGAGAGGCATCTCTAGTAATTTGACCGACAATGAAATTTTATAAAACGTTACACACTACAGTTAATCTAGTACAAGATCCTTACTGTAGCTGGTGTACTAAATATGACAATTTATTGAGAATTTCTGGTACGGCCGTTGCATCATGTCACTCATGAGTTCCTGAAGTGTTCCCTATCTTATAAAATCTTTTCTTATTCTAACTTATCTAAGATTTATTATTTTACCTTTTCCTATTTTACCCCCAATACTCCTCACTATTCTTCGATTTTTATATACTTTTCTATTGTCTGTTTTCTATTCTATTTATTTGTTGCTCTGTATTACTCCATATTGCCACTTAACTATCTCTCGTCTTTATAGTTTTCGTTACATTTCTTTTAAACCTTATTATTTTCGAAAAAACCTATAACCTAGGGTACCTTTTTATTCAGTTTTTGAAGCACTAGCCCTGTAGATGTAAACTCTCCACCTCTTATATTTTCTTCATTTTCTGTTTTTCCCACATCTAAATCTGGGCCCATTCATCATTACCTTTATACCGAAGGAGTTTCCAAATTTCTCATCCCAAAATATTTTCGTCCTTTTTGTCCTGATTTTTGCATTTTTGTTGAACTTTGTTATGTGATCTTTATATGACTCATTTTAACTCAATATATACCCTAAAAGTTTATATATGTTATCACATTAAATATTTAGTCCAATACACCTCACAAATAGCCTTGAAAACCACAAACAAGGTAAGCAAACTAATATGCACTGCACAAGACAAAACAAGTATCTTTAAAAAATCAGGCATTGATAAACAACAGTGTGAGGAATGCAATAGTTGTTATACCTGTACAAGAAATTAAATCTTTTCAAATACCAAGAAATATCTATACATAAAAACGACGCACCTACTAACTTATTAAATATCTGAACAGATTCCATAATAATAACTAACTTATTCAATGTTTTCGCGTAATTCATATACCTATGTACATAAAGACACAAAATTTATGCATTCTTCAAATAAACATACTTCCTTCTTATTCTCTGCACACAATGCCATAGGCAAAGTCAAGCAACTACATTTATTTTCACCCTAAACTACTTTTTTTACTAGTACCTTTCTCAACTAGACCTTTATTTTTCAACTGCGTTTGATCTAAGCCACGGATTTCCAACGCGGCCAGGTAGACCTCTTGGGAGCCGAAAAAAATTCGTCTATGCAACTGTCTTTACAATTGCAACTTGATACATGGGTCTATTTCTGCTTTATAATAAAATATTTAAGGGTCTATTGAAAAAAGGTTGCAAAAGGTGATGAAGTAGAAAAAAAGGTTGGGAATCTTTAATCTGTACCAATTTGATTCTTTTTTACAATTTACCATACTAAAAGAACTTCATCGATAACACACTTTCATTCTCTCTCATAACGTGTTTCATACTTGCTTTGATTTTATCTCCTTAATATACATCTAGAAGATTACAGTCCCAAAA
>WYDF02305201.1:0-28862 GCA_009867245.2 Adranes taylori | reverse complement strand
AAATGTCTAGAAACAAATGCATTCATATGCATTCATATTTTTCAAATAACTTCTAATACAAATGATATTTATTACCTAATATAATAAATATAAACTTTTAATAATACTGGAAACGAAATACATATAACCTCTGTTAGCGAAAAAAATATTTTCATTAATATTAAAAATTATATAAAATAGCATAATGAGAAAGAAACAAGAATAATTTAATATTTGTAGCTCTTAATCTAAAATAAAGGAACCATCGTTAAACGCATGCAAAATGCATAAGAGGTAACATCTAACATTCACCTATAAAATTTATATCTCACCTTCCTTTGTGAAATAACTCGAAATAAGATATATTTGAAAGGGGAATAATTACTAATTTCTAGGAAAAAAATTCATTTTTTATTTATTGAGTGTTGTCAATACAGAGACTTTATAATTAACACAACAATTTTAACAAATTTACATAAAACATTCGTATGATTTAATAAACTTATTCTCATTTTGAAGATTGAAACATTTGTAAGCAATTTATTTATTTGTTTTTTATGGAAAGAAATCAAAAATTTAGGCCTCAGTATTCGATTATTCTCAAATTGTAATTTTATGTTTCATAAAATCTTTTTCAAAGGAATAAAGGTTTTTAATTACACATCACGTAGTATAATCCGGTACAAGATCTTTCAAAGATTCTAATTTGATATTTTAAAATATCGTATACACATTCGAATGATACAAAGCAATTACAGATTTTTTTGTCCTTTTACGGATTACCTATTTCGCCCGAGTAGGCTACTTCTTTAGTCTGTCTGTTTTCGCCCATAAGGCCTATCACCGCCTTGACTATTAACTGAGTAAGTCATTAATATGTATCACATCTTTACATGGGCCATACAGCTCTAGTGATCAAGATACTATAAAGAACGAATTTAGGTACCTGAATATAAATTTGTTAAGTAATATGGAGCTGTGTAAATGTGTATGTTAGAAGTTATGCGTAACTGTGTCTATAAGTATGCTGGGGATCAGCGAGCGGAAGACTGCTCACGCAGCAATAATAAACGAATATAAACGATTGTTTACATATGTTCTTCGTCATTTATAATTGTAATTTAACGAAATCATTATCTATATTTTATATTGTATTCTTCAAATAATTTGCTAACCTCAATTGCTAACAATCAATATACACGTAGGAAGTTTATATTAAACATTAATCTTTATCATCTATATATATATATATATATATATATATATATATATATATATATGTGCAAGAAGTCTTTATCAAGTCTAAATCATAATGTTAAAGTTAAATTCAAATTTATCATTTATCAAATGTTTGTGTTATAATTGAATTGAGTTTCAGGAATCTCATCAGACACTCGCAAATCTCCAGGCGAAAGATTACAATGAAGGTTGTTGATGTGAAAACGAGTAGGAACATCAAAGACTGAAACAATTGATTAGAGAAGTTAACCGGACATACGAAGAAAATGGGGTTTAATTGACCACATTCGTCTAAGATTCCAATTCTGAATAGGCGAACAGGACATAGTGAATCTCCAATTGTTAAGCTATTAATGGTATATATCTTAAATCTAGATGTTATACCTAATATTGAAAACCAGGGTTTTCTTTTAATAACTGGATTAATAGAACATAATCTTTTTCCCACTAAAATAAAGGAACACGAGCATCGTGTTTTCCACTTTGAGAACATATTATTCTTAATAGATGATTATAGAAAGAAATGATCGATTTGCAAATAAATATAACACACGGTTAGCATATTTTAGGGTCCGCGAGGGGATAAAACTTCTCCCCTCGCGGAGAAGTTTTATGGAGTAGAAAAATTGGTGCTTAACAGCAAACCAAAGTAGTTGCTCGCGTAAATCAGTTTTTGCGTCCATGTATTAGAAAGAAAACATTGAACAAATAATTTGAGTAACGGACGTTTAATAAGAGTGGGACACAACCACTTTCTTTTACGCAAGGTTCGCCCGTCATGGATCGTCACAATCGACAATAATATATAAGCAAAAAAATTATAAAGGAACGTTCAATTATTGTTTAGATTTTTCTTAGATTCGCAGCAGTAACGTTTATAATTGTTAGAATTTTAGATTTTAAAATACACGATTTTTTTCTTTTAAGTACGCATTTATTTTTCTCTTAGGAATAATGTCTGGAGTACAAATGTGAGTAAATATTAATCTTTATTAAATATTTTAGTTAAAAGAACTGAAGAGAGTAAGTTCTTTTAATTTTTTATTCACAGTAAATAATTGATTTCATTGAAACTAATTTTCCTACCAACCAAAATAAGCTAACAACCAAATAACTTTTGTATAGATGTTGATCACGAGTGTTATATTTACTTGTGTGTAATAAAACTTTTCGTTGGCGAATTAACCTTTAGGAATATTTAACCCATCAGAACCACCTTATATTTTATTATGTTGTGAGACAACCATTCTTTTATTAATGACTATTTAATTACGATTAAATAAATGCTGTTGTGTAAATAGTTATAAGCGCATCTCTACGTGTTAATTTATTATAGCCGTCAATCTTCCTTGATAGAAACGTCCCCACAGATGCGACATAGCGTTCAATGCACGAAAGAAGCTATTAAGCAATTAGCGTAAGAGCATGTAGTGCATAGAGTTACGTATATAATATAGAACGCAGCAGCCATCTTAAACGTGGATGACGTTGCAATATAATTAATTTAAAAGTTATAAATATAAATAAAGTATATAACATTATTGTTAATGATTTATTCTTAATGGTTAATCTTGCATAATGAGTTTAATAAGTATTGTGTAATAAATAAGAAATAATTTAACAAGTAAAATTAAAGAAATTGAATTAATTATTAATGTAACTAAATAAATTGTTTTATCTTCGCAAATTATGAAACGTGTCTAAGTGTCATTTATGTAAAGTTGTAAGTGAATAAGAAAATAAAATAAGTAAAACAAAATCAAAAATCTTTAATTTGTAAAATAATTTTCAAAATAAATGTAGGATTTTTATGGCCAAATTTATGAGAGAATGGCAAAAAATCCCAAAAGCCGAAAGTGAATTTGAAGGAAGTTTCGAACAATCCGTAAAAAATTGGATCGAATCTTTGAAATGAACCTCGTTCAACTACGCGAAACTTTGATAGAGTCCTCAGAGGAGAGTATATCACAGAGGAGAGTCCTCATGGTAGATATTTTAAATTGTACCGCTTCATACGTAATGCTAAAAAGCGGAAACCCCGTATCTTTACTGGTGAACTTAGTTAATGGATATACCAGAAGGCCAAAATAAGAGGAGGAGGTATATTTCTCCATGAGGAAGAGTTCAATATCACTTGGTTCAACTTTTTTATCTTTGAAAGACTGGGTAGAAAAAATATGCTTTGAAATTAGAAACACTGTTCTGAGGCCTCAACCAGCATTGATCTTGTTGAAGATGATCTCATGCGACCCAAACATATTCTAAAGCCGGCTGTTGAAACCCCGTATCTTTACTGGTGAACTTAGTTAATGGATATACCAGAAGGCCAAAATAAGAGGAGGAGGTATATTTCTCCATGAGGAAGAGTTCAATATCACTTGGTTCAACTTTTTTATCTTTGAAAGACTGGGTAGAAAAAATATGCTTTGAAATTAGAAACACTGTTCTGAGGCCTCAACCAGCATTGATCTTGTTGAAGATGATCTCATGCGACCCAAACTAATTCTAAAGCCGGCTGTTGATTTTCTTCGTTCGAATCTTAGAACTATCTGAGAAAATAGCCTCCAGAATTTAAAAAATTATAAGAATAAAGGGGTCGGCACACTAACTAATTTTTGTAAGAGATTTTAGGATATTCATTCTCTTTAAGCATACTGAGTACAGATAGGATACGTGCGGTTCAAAATTAGGTTTAGAATCCATATATAGATCTAGGTATTTAACTTTAAGTTTGAACCTACCGAGTTCGGAAACAGGGCAGTTACTCTTCAGAGTAGAGCATCCTTAACGATGTGTCGCAGTTCTATGCTTGGACCCCTACTATTTATGTGCTACATCAACGATATCTCCAGGCAGTCACCACATGAAATAAGTTATTTTGCAGATGATACGAAGATTATTGGGTACCCAGATGATCCAAATGATAACACGCAGGTAATCCTGCACGAAATATACGACTGAACACACATATAAATGGGGTAGTAGAAAAAGAAAGCTCTTTATTGTATATAACGAAGAAGGCATTTCCAAATTTATCAGCTAATAGTGCCTTCTTAATTATTCACAAATCATACATTCGTCCTATATTGAAATATATATGGTCATTTCATCTGGAATCCATATTTCATGAAAGACATCGAGTCACTGGAACATGTACAGAGAAGAGCTACTAGACTGCCGGCTAAGATTATGAATCTATCTTATGAAGAGAGACTAGCGTTCCTGAAGCTTCCGTCCCGTCCCTAGTATAGCGACGAACCCGGGGAGACCTGAACGAAACCTATAAACTATTAAACGGGCACTACAACTGTAACATGGAGAGCATATTCAAGAAGAACACAAACATCTACTTGCGAAGCCACAGCCACAAACGAAGTACCGATTTCTGTTAACGGAATCCAAGGAAACACTTTATCACCGCCTTAGTAACGTTATAACAGAATAAGTAGTAGAACGGAACACATTGCCAGACGTTGTTAATGTCACATCGAAAAACAAGTATAAGAACGAACTAGACTGTATCAAGTGAAACAGCGTGATGCAGTAGCAGTTCTTATCAACTCGGTTGCTTACGCTGCTTTAAGAATACTAATACTTACAAGATTTTTCCGTCTCCAATGTCGCATTGATTGGAGAAGTTGTTCTGGATTTGGAAAAAACACCCTCGTGCTTTATAAAAGCTTTCTAGATAGGGACAATCTTTCTACATTACATAGTGACAATAAAACTTTCTACGTGCCAGAGCTTTTTCTTGCGTGCCATGGGTTCGCCCAAAACTTTTATATGTTAGAAAATAAAAACTCCTGACGATGTTTAATTTACCACATTTTAATTGTCTTATTTTTTATATATGCAACCCACCTAAGCGCAGAAATTTTTATATGAATTAGGGACCCCTGATCGAACACAACGAAAATTTTTTTTCTCACGAAAACTTTTTTTACCAAAATCGTTAAGAAACGCTATCAATTAATCAAAAAATGTTGGTTGATATTGATTCAAATTGAATAATTGCACAGATCTCCAACTGGAAAATTAACACTTCAAATGGAATATGTTGCCCTTGTTTTTTTGATGTATTAAATCCGAATTATTACGAGTACCGTATATCAACACTAGTTGTAATGTAATTTATTTCAGTTTCGTATGTTTCGGTTTAAAAAGCATCATCAGGCAAACATTTACATGACAATTAGTTCCATATGCGTAGGAGGCAATAATGAGTAATTTATTCATATTCTAAGTAAATTTTCGACTGATGTTTTAGTACAAAGCGAAAACTCTCGCAATTTTTTATAAATTTACTAATATTGTAAGTATGTAACGAAAACACATTGTCCTCCTTTTAATTAAATTCTACTATAAAAATTTTATGTAGTTTCAATATTCCTAAGTCATCAAAATCATTGATTCTCAACCGCCGGTCCGTTGTCCGTGTTAAAAAAATTCTTATTCAAAATATATTTTTTTTGTTAAAAAGAAACCGCCGGTCCGCGAACCAAAAAAGATTGAGATAAATTTTGTTAAATACATGAACATTCAGTGGTCCAACAAACTCACCTGCTGACAAGTCTTGACCCCATGTTTGACGGATTATAAATATTCTACTGTGCTTATCTCTTATAAGTAATAACTATACATTAACCAAAGATAAATTTGTTTTAGACTAAATTAGATTATTTTGAAAATAAAAATAATCGCATTCTGAACATTTACCAAACAAAAAACATAATCTACGAACAGCTAAAATGCCCTTCACAGCTACCACTAAATACTTCTGATTTTATATAGTACTGAAATTTAAACCTACGTCTATGTAACCATGAAACTGGCTTTTCTCATCAATGTTTTGACGCTAACAAAAAAACTCTTGCCGCAATTGCAATCTGAACATTTATGTAAAATATGTAGTATAGAAATAACGATACAGTAGATACCGATACAATATATCCTACTGTTTTTTACAATGGAACAGTTCGGGACAAAATTTTATAAATTATTTAATTATCCGTAAATTATATCCTTAGCTGAACGAAATCACCTATCAAAATGGGATACTTGAGAATTAATCCCAAGATGACCTGAGAAACGAGTTTTCGAAATTCGCTAAAAATTGTCATATTTTTCAAAATGAGGATAGAGATTGATCGACGGCTGAAGAGATTAGTTTCTGCTATCGTCTAAAGCCGCCGTCTCAGACCGGCAGCGGTCTGCGGAGAATTTGTTACCTGTCCGCGTTAAAAGAATTCTAATATCAAATATAATAGTTTTTTTGTTAGAAAGAAACCACCGGTTCGACAACTTTTATCGGTCCGCGGGCCAAAAAAAAGTTGAGAAATGCTGAAATGATACAAGATAGCTAAATTTAATGCAAACGTTTCAGTTCTTTAAGCATTATTTTCTAGCAATCTAGTTATGTGTATAAAATATTTTGTATGGTCATATTAAATTGAATTCACCTTAGCATGTAGAGCTTTAAAAAGAGAGCGGTCAGAAGGTGTAAAAATAAATAGCTGATCACTGATCTACGTCGTTCAGTTGTTGGTAATTTTTTTCCTAATTAATATTAAAATAAATCAAGTAAATCGCGTTAAAATAGTTGTATTTGGAATATGACCGTAGCACATATCTAGGTATCTACATTTTTCTTATTGATTGTTAATAGTTTGCGATGTTCAAGCAATTTTCATCTCGTAAATTATTTTATAATGCATTAGATAAAAAAAACTTTTGTCACTAATTTTCGATTGTTGGAAAAATTAATGCTTGTTAATTATTGTATAATTATATTGAATTAAAGTTGAAATCAAATTTTTAATTTGCTATTGCCGGTCCTAATTAAATAAATACGTTTGAATAGTTATTATTAGTAAATAAATAAACTGGTATGATTTTAACTAAAACATATCGTGACATATATGGTGGAAGCGTCGAGTAGTTTATAAAACCTGATAGATCACTCAATGCCGCTAAAACTATGTTCATATAACAGATAATTGAATGTGTATACGATAAATTATTTTCATTCTAATTTTGATTAGTGAATTCGTTTCCATGGAAAAATAATCTAAAGCGATGAATTGTACGATTATAAAATCTGTGTTAAACATATTGATTAAATTGAAATATAACAATAACAAATTGAAACAACATTAAGTTTACTAATATTAAAAATTTAAATTGATATATAGAACGATTAAAAAAATTATTGTAAATTCGAATATTTGGCACAGAAATCACGAATCAGGTAGGGATCATATTTGGCATATTGCACATAATACTTTTGTACATAGTTTCTATATTATATATATAATAAATAATTTATATATTTTTAATCTATTATTAAGATACCAGTAAAATCTAGAAATACTTGAATATTCGTAAGGTTACTTTATTGAACGTTTTTTACATATGAAATAACCAGATTAATTTTCGGAAAATAACTTTTTCTTTAACTGATGAAAACGAAAGAAATATTTTAAATCAATTTATAATTCTAAATGCGTTTTAAGCTGACAAAACAAGCTGACATCTTGGCATAGGTTTCGTTTCTTTTCACAATTAAAGAAATTTAATGACCCAGTAATTAAACTAGTTCATATTCATAAAAAAAATTGATACGGTTGTAGTAGATAGATCACATACATAAGCGCCAACAATTTCTACCGATAACTCAATGAAGGCAATTATATGTAAAAGCAAAATAAACATAAACTTTGTGAAGAATTCAAATCGGGGATACTCCCAATTTCCAGACAAGAATGTCTTGTCATCCGCCATATTTAATTTTCAAATGACAACTGTCAATCGGCGATCGGAAACTATGTAAACGACAACTACTTAAATTTATAAAAGAACAAGCTTGGAATGAATTCCATGAAGCGGTAACACACCTCCTGAAAACTAACATGGTTGAGACCTAGAATCTGGAATACGTCTTTGGGATCTATCTCCTCAAATTTTTCCTCAAAACAAGAAAAAAATTAGTTTGGTGCCTAGGATTTTAGAACTAATTTACATTTGGGACGCTAAATCTAAATATGAAATAATTTTTACCTGTCTAAATCATTTGTTACTGTGTGAGTGTTTGATACAGTCTCAAACACCGATTGACAATGAATCTAATAAATAACTAACAAAAGTACAGCAGACTCACGATTAGCAGAGTCCTGGTCAACCGAGTCTTTGGGTTAACCGAGCTGGTCATCCGAAGATAAAAAATAAAATGAAGCTCTTAATAGCGGAACAATTACGGTGAGAAGCGATGTTTGTCTTTTGTACGTTTATTGATTTCAGTGTTTCGATATGAGCGGGAAACGGAAGAGAGATTTAGTTTCTCTTGAAACGAAATTGAATGCAATAAAACGTTTGAACAATGGCGAGTCTATTAAAAAGGTGGCTACCGATTTGGGAGTTGGGGAAGTGATTGTTGGGGATTGGAGACGTAAACGAAAAGAAATTGAGAACTTTCTATACAAAAGTGTGAGTGGGGACAGTGGTTTCAGTCGAAAGACTTTGAAGAAGAGCGACTACGAGCAGACGTCTGAAGCTCTTTTTCGCTTAGGCGCTCTTAAGGCGCTTGAATTCCACAAAGAACTTTAAAGACGGCGAAGAAATATTCACTGCAAGCGATGGATGGCTGGAAGGTGGAAAAAGAAATATGGCATAAGGCAGCTAAGCAGTAATGGGGAAAACTATCAGCTGACTCATCAGAGATGACTCAAAAATATGATATTCCGATGGACTGAAATTGATCGACGCCGCTCTTGCTTACGTAGAGCAACAAGAAGAGTGTACACGACATGACATACTCTATCTTCAGCGTTGGCGTAACATTGAATCAACTAAGATAGGACCGACGTTAACTAAGAACACAATAAAAGACCTTTTAAATTAAATATTAACATATAAAATTGTAATTGTATGATACTGTGAAAAGTATGACACAGCTTAAGAAAAAAATAAGATGTCAGATTGTCAAATCAATCTTAAAGTTTCAAGCCTATTCTAGAATATTGTAAAATGTTTGATTTGAATTTCTTACGACTATCCACATTGTTTCTTTTGAAATTCAAAAATTATAATAAAGATCTCTAGTACTATATCCGTTTATTTAATAACCAAGCTCACTATCGTTTTTTTTTTATTAATTTATTAATCGTTTCTTTAAAGCCACACATTTATTTTCATTTTCAAAATAAATATATTCAAAAAATGTACGACTTTTTGACTAAATAAAAATGTCGTATAAATACAAATCTGACTCAACATACATAGCAAAATCACATTTTTATGTTCCGCGCTAACTTTATATTACTAAACTTTTATTTTATATAAAGAATTATATTTTAGTACGTCATGACCTACTTAATGCCATTTAAATAAAAATTATTTAAACTGATTTAAAATGTTCATATAAGCAGATCTTGATGAGTTAACATCGTAAGCTATAGATCGGATGACTCAAATTAGCATAGGTGTTCCATAATCTGAGTAATCTTTTGATTTGGATCAATTAACGCTCAACTTTTTTCTCATTATGAGCGTTTCAAATTTCAGAATAAATTTAATTAAATCATAATATTCCCAATACTCCAAATAATTTTTTGAACTAGCAAATATTATACAAGAATATTTTATAATTTTAAAAGGGCCCCATTTTGTTCTTCGAGCTCTCCCTAACTACGCCAAGTCACCAGAATTCCTTTTTTTCTCCGATATCGCCAGGGTAGCCAACAACCGCACCTATGCTTTAAAAAAATGCATGGGCTCTATAAAACCACTAAAGAATGCATAGACTCTATTGATCGTTAGTTAAAATTAAAAATTGAGTTGATGAACTTCAAAATGATAGTATTTCGAAGCTTAAAATTTCTAAAAATTCTTGAAGTCAAAATAGTCTCTATACTACTAATACTCCTTTCTTATTATATTTGAATGAAGTCCTCCAGACCTCCTAACAAGATCCTAGTTCAATCGGCTCACATTTAAAGGGTGCAATGAACACTGCAATGTTGACTCGATGCTTTTACTGAGGAAGGCATAATTGTAGGTCTTAAAAAATTGTCAAACGACGGACGAAAAGCCCTGACAATCTACCTAGTTTTCTATTGAGGGACTCTTTCCGAGTCTCTAATAGTTTTGCTTAATATGTGGATTGGGTCTTCCACTTCCACTGGGTCTTTCCACTTTTAATATGTGGATTGGGTCAACATATTAAAAATCTCCAGAATTTGCCTTATTTTTAAAAGTGGTAACAAGGAATTAAGATCCAAGTGTAGACCAATTTCAAAAGAGCCAATAATTCTTTGAAAATATGAATCTATGGTTAACATTCTCCTCAAGTTAAATCACAAATTTCGCTATAGCAGCATGGATTTTATCCAGTAAGCTTAACTGCTACAAACTTGTTGCTATTTACGGAAAATGTAGCTAAAGCTACAATGGTCATCAGATAGATAATATTTACTTAGATTTTAGTAAAGCTTTTGTCAAAATGGACCATACTATTCTATTAGAAAAGCTTGATAAATTTGGTTTCACATCTATTAAATTTGTCATCGGTCCGCGAAAAATTTTACCGGAATTTGACCGGCGGACCAAAAAAGGTTGAGATAAATTTTGTTAATGATAATTAAATACCTGAACATTCAGTAGTCCGGCAGACTCACCTACCGACAAGTCTTAGCTCGATGTTTGACGGATTATAAATATTCTACTGATTATAAATATTCACTATAAATTCACCAAAGATAAATTTGTTTTAGACTAAATTAGATTATTTTGAAAATAAAAAAATCGCAATCTGACCATTCAGGAAACAAGAAAAACATGAACTACAAACAACTGAAATGCCCTTCCCAGGTACCATTAAATACTTCTAATTGTATATAGTACTGAAATTAAAACCTACGTCTATTTAACCATGAAACTATGACTTTTTCATCAATGTTTTGACACAAAAAAACTATTGCTGCAATCGCAATCTGAACATTTATGTACAATACGTAGTATAGAAATAACTATACAGTAGATACCGATACAATATATCCTACTGTTTTTTACAATCGAACAGTTCCGTACATTTTATAATTTAAGTAAATTATATCCTTGGCTGGATGAAATCATCAATCAAAATGGAATACTGGAGAATAAATCCCAAGAAAATAATTTTAGAAATTCGCTAAAACTTGTCACAATTTTTCAAAATGAGGCTAGAGATTGAGTTTTTAGAACAAGAAAACATCGAATTACATTTCGTGCCATCAAGAATACATTGCATGGCCAAAAATTTCAATCAGGAAGATGCTTTCCAAATGACCATTTCGACCATACCCATTACAGAGTGGAATAAGTGCTTTAATAACTGGTTTGAGCGAATGTAAAAGTGCATCGACAATGATGACAAGTACTTTGAAAAACAAAAAAGGACTGAAATTTTAAGTATTGCTTTTTGTTAAAGCTATAGGCAAAATTAAAAAGACATCCTTCGTCTTAAATCATTTACGTTAAATACTCCTCTTCGGATGAAAGTTCATCCATAAACAGTACACCCATAAATATAAACTTCATCCATTATCCACAGAATATCCATAAACAGAATATTCACGGAAACACCACATGTACCAGAATGTTCACATGTAAGAAAGCATGTTTTTTTAAATAGATTAAATAAATAAATTACTCGACGTTGCGGCGCACCGTTAGCTAACCACATATTGTATGTAGTAGAGAGTTGTGTTACCTTGCTGCTCACTGTACCAATGACCTATGTTTAATGCGCGTTGACTGTTTATGTACGCTATCTATGTATATATATATATATATATATATATATATATAGGAGTAAGGGATTTTGGCTATCTGCTTAATAGGTGAAAATATCAACGCGTCCGATGTAAGAATAGCTATGTGTGTTTACTCGTCGCTGTTAGCTGTGTGGCTGGCCTGAGCAAGAATAATTCCAGTTAGCAAAAATAATTCCAGTTAATTCACCAATAGTAAATAAGAAAATAAATCCTATAGCTTGTGCGCTAATGTGTGAACACCGCATGGAAGACAATTATGTGTGTTGGCTAAGCGTTGCCAATGACACGGAGTGAAGTTAGACCGGCGGCTTAGGGCTTATAAATAACCGTGAAATTATGAAAATAATTTGAGACCAGATTTAACTAGGTGTCTTTGAAGCACCAAGACACCAATCGGCAGTTCCTTTTTGGGTACAAACTAATTCACATCAATGATTCCTAGAACGTCTAAATTTCCATACTCCGACCTTTAATGTTAGAAACACAACATTATCAATTTATACGAGTAACATTAATTACCTCAAAAAATTATATGGAGTATTTTGACTCATTAAATCAACGCTTCGGCCTTGATGCTGAAACGAATATTAACAAACATTATTATTTCAATTATAAATAGTTTTCCGTTCTTGTTTTACATATTTTATGTTATTTGTGTACTCAAAGTAACTCATATGCTTTTATTAATTTAACCATCAATATCTTTCTGAAATGCGAATGTTTTTTAATAAAAAATTTGAATGTTGAGTCAGAAAACTTTGTAACTTATCCTCAACATGTTTATGAGTAAATTGCATGAACTTTGCAAAAGGTCATGTTATATGCTACAATGAATAGAAATATAG
The DNA here is from genome assembly GCA_009867245.2 of Adranes taylori. Classification (NCBI taxonomy): domain Eukaryota; kingdom Metazoa; phylum Arthropoda; class Insecta; order Coleoptera; family Staphylinidae; genus Adranes; species Adranes taylori. Next base: position 15,991 of record WYDF02305201.1, on the reverse strand, counting down.
CGAATTTCTAAATAATATTAATATTGTCAGGATAGATTTGTAGTACAGCTTTTTATTTACAAAATTCATTTAATCAAGGAAAATTTATAAATTTAATCAAATTATTATAAAAAGAAAATAAACATTTATTTAAAACAATTCAATTTCAATATTTCGGAAATCATTCATTTTGTTTAAAAATAAAAGATGTTTTAAGAACGTGTAGAATGTTTTCCTATTTCATTAGCGCATAAAGTAAATAAAATCTACTGATATTTGACACGCGATATAGAATGAACCAAAAGAATCTACATTTCATCATGCTATTTGCACGGCATTACCTTGAGCCAACTTAAAAAATAAATAATTTATTTTGATTTAATCGTAAAAATAACGAAAACAGAGCAAAGGCTTTTAGGGATTATTATTACCATTCATTATGGTTGTCTGTTTTGCGAGAGACAATCCATCGACCGATGTCACCTACTAGTTATGTGTGTAGATACGCGCTCTAATCAGGGCTAGAAGCAATTAGTAATGTATGCACACAAGTGACCCAAATTAGAGGGGAGGCCAGAATGCATAAAAGCGGAACACAAGCTGCTGGAAGTAACACTAAGATTTGGCATCTGCCGCCGAGCGCTCTGCCTATAATTCTGATTAAAATAATAATTAATTAAAAAAAGGCATGAATAAATCAGTGTCGGTTTTAGTAACGGGGCAGTATTAAATAATTTGGCATGAGACCTAGCAGTATTTATCACTCAGCATTTTTGGGAATAAATTAGATCATTCTTTTAAGCGTGCTTTTTAAGAATAAAGTAAATTAAAATGATTTAGTAACAAGTAATTTAAAATAAATCTAAATGAACAAATAAGATCACTATGCGTCGACTATAAAAATATGATTAACATTTTTATTTTATTATTTTGCATGGCGATATTTAGCTGTATGAACGAATATTTTAATTAATTGCATGTACCAATTGCATGTACAGTTATTTAAGATAAACGACTGTTTCATTTTGCTGCCTGAATAATAGAGACTATCAACAAATGCTAAGCGTTGGCGTTGCCATTAATTATTTAGCTACAGGAGTTATGATTAAATCTGATAGGTACGCCCGCCCTAATAATGGTCCAGTCTGGTGTTTTATTATAAAGTCTAGTGGTAGGCTAGGGGATTATTATTACAAATATTCCGACTCAACAGAACTATAACTATAATCTGAAGAATATAAGCTGAAGTGAGTATTAAAACGAAGTACAATTTGTCTAAAACAATTAACGATTTCAAGGACCTATACCTTATAAGAACGGGATAGCTAGGTACCCATATAAAAATTCCAGGCTCCTACCAACGTGACGTTGGTGGAGCGTCAGAGAGTGACGCTCCACCAAAATAGAACGTGAAAATATTTCCGTTACTCCGATAAAATTGAAAGTTGACGTATAGAACAATAGAGAAATTAAAAGGATTAAATTAAAGTTAAACACATTTTATCATCATTGGTATAATTCCACAAACTAAAAAAATTACAAATAAATAATAAATTTATTTGAATCGGTATACTTGATATCAATTAAAAAACAATTTCTTTCCTTTTATACTCTAACCCATCTTTAAATTTGATCTTACTGTCGCAAAACATGCAACCACAATTAATGATTATAATCCCTAAAAGTCCTTGGTCACTTAATGTGGTTTTTGTCATCGTTATTTTTACGATTAAATCAAAATACATTTTTTATTTGGAAGATGCCTCTACCTTGCAAGTAATATGATGAAATGTAGATTGTATACGTTCTTTAGCGCCTGTCAAACATTAGTAAATTTTGTTTACTTTATGCGTTAATGAAATAGAACAACATTCTACACGTTCTTAAAACATCAGTTAATTTTAAACAAAATAAATGATTGCCAACATATTGAAATTTCATTGTTTTAAATAAATTTTTATTTTCTTTAAAAAACTAATTTGATTAAATTTATTAATTTTCCATGAATAAATGAATTTTGGAAAGAAAAAGCTGGACGACAATATAACGTTAGACAATCGCGATGATATATGTATTAACATCGTATTATTCGTATTAACATCGTTCTTTTAAAACAATTATCTGACTTTTAAGTATAATTTATTTTTTATATTTACACATTTTTATCAGTCTTCGTTGGGCTGTGATTTTATTATGACATTATGTTTTATATTTGTCGAAAAGAAGTTACACATAAATTAATATAAATACTTAATTATTTTGTGCTAGGATGAAACAAATTCATGTACATAAATTTATGAAAAAGAAATTGACGATTGTTTATCAATACATCTCATTTATTCTTAATAGAAAATGTCTCAATTGGCATACTTTATACTGATTGGATCTGATTGCGACAAATTGTTCCTCTGATAATTACATTTAATTAGATATGTCTAAAGAGTTTAGGAATTAACTTAATTAACGGAAAATTCATAAATACGTTATTAATAAATATTAAACTTTCATGTTTCATGATGCAAATCTTTAAAACAATTACGATAATGTTAGTAAAGTTATTAACATGCTACAATCAAATAATGTATTGTTAGTAATTACTCAATCCAAAAATGTGCGTGATTCCTGTTGAAAAGTTATCTTAAAACTTGTTGAAGCTTAAAAATATATCATTAATTTGATGAAAACAATTTCTTTTAAATGTATGAAATTATAAGAAGCAGTACCCAATCGCATAACTCATTTTAAGCCGAATAATGCCTAATCTATTAACGTTGCATTTCTTCGGAATCGATTCTGTATTTTAAAAAATTAATTAAATAGAGAAACTTAAAATAAGTAAAACCTACAACCCAACATATGTATTAGTTTATTGTTATAATTTTTTTACGACTAGTATCGGTTGCAAAAAATGTTTGTTTAAAATAAAATAAAATTCAACCACAACTTTCTCATAATTCAGTCATACGGGAGTTGCCTTTTATATTACGGGATTTGGCAATCATGTGCTGCCAGCTGACAACTGACGTTTCTATAGTAAAGTTTAACATTTTTGACTAGATGATCCACACGGTACTGATCATTTTCCCATATTTTTAAGAATAAACATGGTTCAACTAAATTTAATTGTTAATAATTTCCAACATGGTACCTCAAACTTTTGCAACCGAATATATTAAAATCTAATATTATTCAGATACAATATTATACTATCACCTATGTACATAAAAGGAAGATTGATAACTATTTTTAATATATATCTGTGTAAATATCACATAAACTCATAAGCTATTTTAACCTTGTGTTATTTATTTAAACTCTTTCATATATCTAATAAATAATTGTGTTATAATACACATACTTATATGTTTATAAGGTGAATTTAATATTGCGTAAAAAATTGTTCGTAATGGTCAAGAAATCACTATTTTAACACCACATTAAATCAAACCTTATATTCGCTAAACTACGAGGATAGTCTCAGAAGTACCTGACCTGACGCATAGGTGGCGGCTGTTGTTTGAAACGAATGACTGATAGAAAGTACCATCTTTATAAAGCTTAAGTTTGACGTTTGACATTTGACGACATTTATTTGGAAGCCATCAATAGTGAATGCGCTCAGTGAAATTGTAAACATGGAAAAAATTGAAAGGCCTCAATCCAACCATTATCAAAGCGAAGCTAAAATCTATTTTGGAGGGGAGTCTGCTCCTTCGTTTACGAACATTGCAGACGAACATTGTAAATGAGGTGGCCACGCCAGAAACGATGAAGAAAATTTACGAAATGGTATTGGATGACCGTCGACGAATCACTTATTGACTGAAAATTTGGACATGAGAAAGTTACGCGTAAGATAGGAGCCGCGATGATTCAAAATGAATGCCGCGATTTCTACGTCGATTCATAACCATGGATTAAATATGGGTCCATCACTTAACACCTGAGACGAAGGAACAATCAAAACAATGTACTGAAAGGGGAGAACCGACTCGAAATATGACGAAGACAGTTCCATCTGCAGGAAGACGATCTGCGAAAGAAAACGAAGACATTCTTAAATCTACTATTCCGGTATGTTTAAAGCGAAAGATGTTCGATCAGTGTGTTCTGCCAGTATTGCACTAGGATGCGGAGATACTGAGACGCTAATGCGGAAATTCATTAGGAAAATAAGAGTAACTCAATGAGGTATGGAAAGATCCAGGTTGGGATTGACACTGAGAGACCGAATCTTAAATGAGGTGATATGTAGAAGATACAGTTGAGATGTTGAAGTGGAACTGTGCTGGTAACATCGCGAGAATACAGGATGGAACGAAGAAAATTCTGGAATGGCGTCCAAGACAAGAAGCAGTAGGAGTAGGAGAAAACCATCAACCCAATATAGTCGGATGATATAAGGACAATCACTACGAACTGCATCCTGGCGTCAGTTTTTTGGGATGCGTGTGGGATAACTTTCATTGATTGTCTTCAGAAAGGAAAAACAATCAACGGCGAGAATTATGCGAACTTATTGCACTATTTGAGTGATAAAATCTGGAAAAACCGGCCGCATTTGGCGAAAACAAAAGTTTTATTTCATCAAGACGATGAACCAGTTCACAAATTGGGGCATTGCGATGGCCAAAATCAATGAGTTAGGGTTCGAATTCCTTCCTCACGCACCATATTCGCCAGATTTAAGCCCTTCGGATTATTTTCTGTTTCCAAACTTGAAACAAATGAGTCAGTGGTCAAGATTTACCAAAAATGAAAAGGTGGAATCTTGAGTTATTTTGAGGAGCTCGACAAATCAACTATAAATAGGATATCGAAGCAATTGAACATCGCTGAGAAATGTGTATCGAGCTAAAAGGAGATTATGTAGAGATATAAAGATATTAATGTTGTAATAAAGAGTACTTCCTTATTTTTACATTTACTTAGTCACTACCGGTTTCGGCTTTTGGTCGTAGTCAGGTGAAACTGCAAAAATATTACATTAATTTACGCAGTACAAGAAATAAAAATAAAATTATGTCATATCAGTGTTTGTTATATTATGTTTACATCTGTAATCAATTGCTTATTTTGTTAGTTTTTATCGTTGTTAGATTTGATTTCGTTGGCTTGTTTGTTTTATTATGTGAAATTATTATGTTACTTGCTGTAATTGAGTTATGAAATATTGCACGTTTTTTGCACATTGTATGCTGTATGTCAGTTGAGTTTATATTAGATGCCGTGTGCGTTACTGTAATGAGTTCTTTTCTTTTGCAGTTTTCGGTATCTTTTAGGTATTTAAATATTGGTGAATAAGGCAGTACGGTTTGGTCGTTTATGCATATTATTCTTTTCATTTTTTACTTTTCTATTTCGAGAGCTTCTAGTAATATGAGTTTCTATAGTAGTTTTAATTTGTCCATTGTACATTTGTGGTTCTGTTCGAATAGATGTAGTCCTACGTCGTTTTGTTATTTATTTGTTCTCTCAATTTGGTCTTTATTCATCCTCCTGTTTCACCTGTATACTTTGCGTTGCAGTCATTACATTCTACAGCGTAATCTCCACTTTTTTCGTATTGGTTTGTTGGGTTTTTTGCGTTGTTTAAGTATGTTAGCATTTTGGTTTTTATTACGTATGCGCAAGTTATTCCGCATTTGTTCAGTAGTTTTTGTACTTTGTGGTTTACCAAGCCTTGATACGTGAATTTTCTATACGTGGTGTTGATATTTTGTTTTTCTTTTTCATTGGTTTTTGTGTAAATTTTGTTTATTGTTTTATTGGTATATGCGTTGACTTTTACTATGCTTTCTAGTTTTTCTTCAATTTCTCTGTTCTTTGTGTTTAGTGGCATGTTTCTTGCTTGATTTACATATGTTCTAAGTGCTGCCATTTTATGTTAGTATGTGGTGGTTTGAGTCTTGTGGTATGATATTATGGCAGGGCTGTTTTATCTGTAAATGACGTATGTTATTGTATTATGAGTATTAATATTTATTGTATTTCTAATGTCATGTTGTATATTGTTTCTTCTATTGTATCTAGGTATATGTTGGCTAGTGTTCCTGATATTGCTGAGCCCATTGGTAGTCCGTATTCCATTTTATAATATTGGCCGTTGAATTTACATAAGTTTTATTCTGTGCGTAATCTTAGTAGCTTTATTATATTGTATTGGTCCGTTTTGTCCTCAATGTCCTTTGCTATTATATTTTTGTGATTTATAGTGTTTGTTGGACTGGTACATTGTTATGTAAGTTGGTCACATCGAAGGACAATATTAGTATGTCAGGTGTTATTTTAGTTTTTTCAATTTCATTAATTAGTTCTTGCGTATTTTTTATTGCATATTTTGGTTTGTACTGTACTTTTCTTTTAAGAATTGTTTAATAAATGTTCCTATTTTTTCTGTTGATGTATTATTCAAGATTATTATTGGTCGTATGGGTTGGTATGATTTGTGTAATTTTGGTTGTCCGTATAGTTTGGCTATTTGCGGGTTCATGTGTGTAAGTTTTGTGGTTGTAAATTCTTTCGCTGTGGATTCTGTCATTTTTACGATGTCTTTGGTTTTGCCTATGAATTTGTTAAGAGGATTTTTTATCTTGCTGTAATTATTTTCGTTTAGAAATGTTTCTGTTTTTTGTATGTACAGTTTTTGTATGATTGGACTACTGTCAATTGTTGTTCGTTTATTTTCTGTTTCAGTCTTGTGAGTGTTTTATTTTCTCATAATAATTTCACATAATAAAACAAACAAAAAATAGACCAACAAAATCAAACACAACAAAGACAAAACTAACGAATTAAGCAATAGATTACAGATGTAAACATAATATAACAAACACTGATATGCCATAATTTTATTTTATTTGTTGGACTGTGTAAATTAATGTAATTGCCAAAAGCCGAAACCGGTAGTGACTATATAAATGTAAAAACAAGGAAGTGCTTTTTATTAGAACATTAATTAGAAAACCTTGTTATCGATCAAAAACAATCATGAAATAAAGATATGTTTCCCAAATTTTCTGTTTTGTTAGTTCGAAAACTTCTGGAACTACCCTCACATTATAAGAAAATCCAATCAAAATATTTCAAAAAGATACTTTTTAAAGCTTGTTATTATACTGATCGTAAAATATGCCTTTCATACTTTCCTAATGCTAAATAAATAGTTTTTACAGCTAAAGATTTCGATTTAAAATCAAATCTGATCATTTTTTTCGCTTTCAAAATCATCTTCAATTAAGGGAGGTGGTATAGAAGATACATCAAATGTTTCCGCTTCTTGTCTTTCCTCATCCATTCGAAATATATCCGATCCGGATTGTGAATCTCCATCGGGAAAGTAACCTTCCTCTAAATTTTCAACATATCGCTCACTAGATACATCTCCAGTTTCATCAATCGCTTCGTAAACATACCCGCCAATCACAGCCAATTCCTCGATACTTTTATTTCGTATGTATTCATTATATTCGGCTGTTTCGGGTTCTACATAATAATGATGATCTTCAACATTAGTCCGAATTTCGTTTCCCTTATGCCGTCTCTGCGGCGTGTGTCGTCTACGTCTATAACCTCGTCGATCGCGTGCTTCAGATCTACATTTCGGAGATTCCATGGAACTTGTAGAATCATTCTCGCTGGGTGGACTTCGCATTTGCAATGGAGCGGGCTTTTTATGTGTTCGGGTTAATGGTACAGTCGCAGTTTTATTTACAGGTAATGATTGAGTAGTTATCGGTGTCGTTTCCGAGCTTAAACTGCTCGAATAATATGGAGAACATTTAGATAATTTTAAAGGCACCTTAACTGGTCGTTCCGACGATGATGATTTGCCTTTCTGATATTTAATCTTATCATGTTTTGAAGAATGGAGATTGTGTTCAATTGAACTACTTTCGGTAGATTTCTCATCACTTAGAACTGGAATTGGTATCATCATAACTCTATCTGATAATTTTGTCGCGCATAACTTATCTTCGGATGTTAATGGTAATTGTATGCTGGACATCAAATTTGGTTCCAAAGCAATATCAATTGCTTCATCAAAGCTTGATCCCAATCGCGATAAACTTTGTCTCGTCGACATTTGAGGCGAGAAAAAGCTTTGCGCTACTAAAGTTTTGCTATCCGAACTTGACCACTCTGATATCGTTGGTATCATTTCAGTTAATGTACTACTATCTCCAGTAGATGATGAAGTAAGTTTCTGAAATTGTAAACTTTGTGCCTTCATATTATTACTATTACTAGTTGACCATTCAGACATAGAATGAGCAATATCAGTTAAAGAATTATCATCACTTTTAAGACCAGAACTTTTACCACTATTGCTCGATAAATTTTGAAATTTCACTGTATTCGTACTGTTCGACCATTCAGACAAGCTTAAAGCAATTGATGTGTCTTCTGAATGTGAACTATGTCTACATTTGGTTTTAGGTATTGCAGCTAAAACAGTACCATCTTCTAAAGTCGTACCCAATGAACTTGTGTCTTCGTCTTCGGAATAAGAACTTTGTAAAGCCTTATGTTTAGTGTTTGATCCATTAATTCCTTTTCCCCCTGAAAGTGATGAATCATCTGAATTAGAACTATGATGTCTGGACATAGAAGTTACCGGTCTTAATTCCATTTTAGGTACATCTATAGGGCCTATAAAAATCTCATCATTGGATTCATTTGATTCTCCCACAGTTGATTTCATAATTGCCGAAACGATTTTTACATCTGTCGGTCCGACACTTAAACTTTCAGACAGCGATTCGCTTAATGGCTCCGATGCTACATTTTCGTAAGTATGTGTCTTCTCGTCACGATCCCAATCTTCTAATACCTTATTATCATTTTCTGAAACCGAGTTCGAGTCGTTATCATATGTACTTACAGTGCTTGAATCAATAATAACCCGACATGCTTCCTCTGGTGGTGTTATATAATGTGTTTCGACATTACCTACAATTGGTGGTTCGTTGACGCTAGAAGGTGGACTAGGCCATTGCTCCGATTCTTGACTTTTAAAAGAACCGCGTAATCCAAATACTTTCGGGATATTAGCATCGGGCGGTTGATATAACTGTGTTATCTGTTGAGAAGTATCGGAACTACCTCCATCGTGCAAAGCAAGTAATGGTCGTTGTTTAGGAATTTCAGGTAAAGGCCAATCTTCGTTGGAACTGCTCGAATTAGATTTATATTTCATATCAATTTCTTGTTCCTCATCGATTATAGTATCATCTGAACCTTGTCGTTTAAGTTTTAAACCTCGTTCAGAAGTAATAATCTCAATATCGTCTATGGAAAGATCCGCCATTTCAGCTGACGTACGTCTGTCATCAGATATTTGTCGCTGCAATAAACTATTTACTCCAGGAGGATTATACTTTGCACCCTCATCTTTAATCTTATCGATTTCATTAGTAGGTGTCTTATTTTTATCAGAACCTTCCGCATGATTCTCCGAACTGAAACTATTCTGTTGTTCTATAGACTCATCACGCAAACTATCACTTTGAGTTGATGCTTTAGTCGAATCTTCATCAACACTTGACTTTTCAGAATTTGTACTACGTTCAGATATCCTTGATAACGTGCGCGATAAAAATGTAGTTCCGCCATACGTAACCATTACATCGCCAGGCATACCACCCAAAGGATAATTATATTTATCCAAATCCTCAATATTTTCCTTGTTTGGAGCAGCACTACTATCTCGATAAACATCTTGTAAATTAGGTACATCAGCTGAATTTTCGCGACTTAAAAAATATTCCTGGCCAGATGAATCCTGATCTGGACCAATATCATCTATGCTTGCTGTGGAAGATCCAGAAGCACCACTCTCAAGTGGAAATCGTTTCCATGTACAACTCGCATCAGGAAATGGATATTCCCCTTTAATGCGTGCGGCCAATCCTAAACTTCCCGAACTCGATTCTGTATCAACGGAATTTCTTGATTCTGCTGATAAACGATCTACGGATGCAAAAGAATGCTTATCATTTTTAGTTGAATCATCAACTGATGAATAACTTTTCTCCGATGATGATAATTTTTTAGATATTTTCATATGCAATTTTTGTGATAATTCCGAATCATTCGACCACTTTTCTTCAAATGGGTAAGGTTTTTTCCTTACTACGTAATCTTCTTCACTGTCTTTTGAATCTTGTTCGGTTATTGGTGTTAACTCAGGTTTTGATTCTTGATTATTATCTAGTTCAGAGCCAGAATCATACGCAAATGCTTGCATATTTGAATCTTCATCGATTGTAAAAGTCCGTCCGAGAACACAAATTCTTGGACTTCTCGGACTTCTTGGACTACGTGGGGCATCCATTTCTGGTGATGTTTTATCAAGCTGTTCTTTTGATGCAAACTTTTCAATAGTCTGACTAAGGCCTATCGTAACGCCTATAGAACAACTTGATTCATCACCCGTTTTACCAGGACTTAAATCCTTTTCTCCACTTGTCCAAGATCCGGTTGTGTCACTAGATCGAGATTGATCTGAACTTCTTTTTAGTAAATCAATCTTTTGTTTCGTAATAGATCTTGTTGTAAGCAAATTATCTCCATCATTTATAGGTGCATCCGGTTTGCAATCGACGGAAAGTTTTATATCTTCTGATTCCTTAGATAATTCACGTGGACTTATTAATTTATCATCTCGGCCAGGAGATAAAGCTGGTGGATTATCATATTCGAAAGAATCAACATCAACATGTTCTTCACAATCAATAGTAATCCAAGAACCTGTATCTTCAGAGCGACTTCTTTCAATACTTAATTTCAATAAAGCTTCTTTCGCATTAATGACACCTAGCAAGTTTGTATCTTGTTCGCATTTAATATCACTCACTTCAGTTAAAGATTCTTCTTCACTGGTAATCCTCACTAAATTATTACATATTTCTTGTTGTATTTCCTTTATTGGAGCTTTTTCCTGGTCCTGAACTTTTCTTCGGTTTGCCATTTTTCGTAACAACAGTCTTTCAACAGTTTTAGATGCCTTTTGTAATTCCTCAATATGTTCTTTATCTGATTTATGCGATGAATCACCAGAATCATCAATATATTTCATATCCAAAGAATTTCCTAAACTTAATTTCTCCGCACTTTGTGAATCAGATGAACTTTTCATGTCCGATTTAGTTAATACGTCCTTAGATGGACGTAAAACCTCTTCAAAAAAAGTATTCGATTGGTTTATAATTGTAATATCTTTTAGGTCATTTGATATTTTAGATTGTTTATCTACAGATAACCAAATATCTAAACTTGTTCCTTCTAACACCAATTGTGCTGATTCTTGTAAAGTTTCATCAGTATCAGTATCAAGTGCTTCTTCCACTTTCTCATCTTTAACTTCTTCTCTTCTGTAATCATCAATTGTTTCCGCTTTAAAATCAAATTCCAAATCCTCACTTTTATTTTTTCTTGAATCTAAATCCAGACTATTCCCTAAACGTTGAACTGAGGGTGCAGCATCTAATTCTGTAGCATTTAAATTCAACTCAAGACTTTTAGTCAATTTCTGATCTATTAGTTTCTTGTCTAATTTTTTTGGTGATTTTGTTATAATGATGGCATCTTCCAGATTAACATTCGTATTCTCAATCGTATTGATACTAATCTCCAATTTACCGCCGCGTTCCCGTACCATTTCTTCAACTTGAGGGAATACAGGCAGAATGTCTTTAACCGGACTTTTCACGGTTTTAGTTTGTAATACTGCTGTTTCGTATAAAATTTGTTGATATTCTCTTCGTTTAACAACATCTGTTTCATTTTCTTCTTGCGATTTAGTTCTTTCCTTGCTACCTGCTCTTTTGAATTCTAATTTTTCCAAACTTTTAGCCTTTTCTTTTGTCGTTGGTTTCTTAGTAGGTTCCATTTCTTGACTTTTTGTACGTTTAATTTCAGGTAATTGTAGAGAATGTTGCAATGGCAGCGATGTATGCGTAATAATTGATTTCACTGGCTCATCAGCATTTTTAAGCTCCTTCTCAAGTGAAAGATTTTTAGGTGATGATGGCTTACTTGCTGGCGTTTTGATGGATTTTTGTATAGAAACTGGCTTTGGTGGAAGCTTCTCCTTATTATTTTGCAATTTAGCCATCTTATTTTCCTTACCAGCAGCTTTAAGGTCTTTATTTGTTTTATTGACAGCTACTTTAGGTTTTGGTGCTACTTTGCTCTGTAAAAGTTTCGTTGCTAGAGAAGGTTTCGTAATCTTTTTATTCTTTGAAGATTCAATAATAATTTGTTTATTCTTGTTTGGTACTTTTTCTATAACGCCCACAATTTTTGCAACATGTATTTCCTCAGATTGTTCCTCCTTGTGATCGATTAAATCAGAAACCAGAACAAAATCAACTTCATCAAATGGAAGATCCTCGGATTCTTTATCCGATTCACGATTAAATCGATCACTTATTCTATCTTCTTCTTCAACTGTATCATCTTTACTCGAAAATGAATTTAATGGTGGTAATCTACTTACGGGGATAACGGGCGCATCTAAACTTTTCGCTCTGCGACCAATAATGGGTGATTCTTGTGCTTGTTGCTTCTGGAGCAAAGAAAACGCTGAACCTTCAGACAAATTGAGTCGAGCATGTGCAAATAGCATTGGGCTATTACGACGCATCGTGGGCGAACAAATTTCTGTAATCTTAGTTTTGGCCGGTACTTGCATTTCTCTTATATCCTGTTCAATATCTTCATTTAACCTTCGCTTTTCCTCCTCTTTTTCATAATCAATCTCATACAATTCGTTTGATTTGATCAATTCTTGTATAGTCACTTGATCTATAGTATCTTCAATTGATACTTCCTTATCAACTTCCTCCAATGGCTCAAGAGTTAATGTCACATCATCCGCATCTGGATCAAAACCTGGAGAATGAGTAAGATTCATATCATCCTCTGAACTAGGAATCGATAAAGATCTTTCTGCTATACGCCGTAATTCCGATTGATAAACGGGATCTAAAGTTCGATCGTACATTGTATCAGATTTTCTCGTTGTTGGAGGCGAGCCTTCCACTTCAGTCGATGACATCGTATATTGTAAATACTTTCGTTCCGATTCGAATTTTAGTATCGATTCCATTTCTTTTCGCATCTGCGGCGGTGAAAATTCTAATTTAGTTGGAGTTGCTTCAGCGCTACCAAATACATCATCTGAATCTAATGATTCATCATCGGAACTAAACGAAGTTATCCGTACTTTAGCTTTACTACTTTTAATCTTTTTTCCCGGTTGCATGCGTGGTTTAATGATGCGTTTTGGTTTCACTTCCGGTTTCATTCTATCCTTTTTATTCCCTAATTTATCTGGTGATAATAGCTTAGGCGGTAATTGGACTTTCTTCTCATCAATTTGTTGTAAAATTTTTATCTTAATTTGTGGTTTTAAGCTTTCCGTTTTCGAACTTGTAGGTGAATCGCTTTCGATTTGACTCAATTTACTTGTAAGTGTCTCAAATAAAACTGGATCGATACGCATGATATCACGTTTTGGACTAGAAAAATGATGTATAGGCTTTATGGATTTATTAATTTCAAGCGTTACTGGATCAACTTTAGACAAATCAATATTTTGTGTAAATAAAAATGAGGTTGCTTCAGTATCTATAGCAACAGGACTTTTAGGTTTAGGCTTAATATCTGTATCCATATGAACTTTAGGCTCTTCTTTAGATGTACCATTCATCATGTGCCTTTTATGTAATATATAGGGTATTTCATTTTCACCTTTAGGAGGTAAATTAACAAAATCAAATTGCGTTTTAACACCCAATACTTCAAATTGCTTCTTAGGAACTTCAAATTTGGTTTTCTGACCTTCAACCTCACGTTTAATGATATCAAAATGTCCAAATTCTGCTGTGGGTGCTTCGAAAGGTGGACCTCGATATTTCATTATTGGTGGAGCGCTTGGAATTTGCTTGTATAAGTCATCTTCGTCACTTGATTCAGCTGGAGTTAAATCAATTGATTTCTGATGCTTAAGCAGCATTCTTCTTGATGTAGGATTCAATCTTTGCCACGCTAAATTATTCGGATCGGACTTAGTACGTTCTATAGGCTGATGGAGCGTGTTTTCTTTCAAATCAAGTTTACGAGGTTCGATTTCCATAAATATATCACGATAGTTTTTCTTGTTGGAATCAATTTTGGTTATTTCCATATTAGGTACAAGTGAATAATCCTCTTGTAATGATTGTATTCTATCTTCATCAAAACTAAATATATTGCTCTCTGATTCAGTAGAACGTGTATTTTGTTGTAGAGTACTCCAATCTTTAGGTTGTGAGGGTACAATTGCTACATCTTCATCCCAGTGGGAACTTTTATAATCGTCGTATTGGGGTTTATGTGCTTTTTGAGTTCTCGGCACAGTGTTCTGATCAAAATTATTAAAACGATTAGTTTTATAATTATGTTCAGTTTCGACATTTTGTAAGCTTATCGAATGTACATGTGAGGTTTCTGTAAAATTATACATATTTTTATTAATCTCGGTATCTGCATTATCGTATTTTCCTCGTTGAGTGCCATAATTCCTATCAAAATGTATATTTCTGTCATAATTATGTTTATAATCCGATGGTGCATCGAAATATTCGCTTTTTGAATCTTGGCTTGATCTAGAATCGTCTCCAGATTTTCTAGAAATACTACCGCTGGATTTTCTCCGTATCGGAGCGACTTTCATTTCATAATCACTCTTAGATTCCTGACTAGATGTTCTAGAACCAATACCGCGTTTACTTCGAGATGATTTCATATCGTAATAATCACTTTTCGATTCTAAGCTTGCACTTCTTGAGCATGCTTTAAACGCTTTATAGAAAGATCCATCTGATTTTCTTGGTATAACCTCTCGGGGAAAGTTTCTAGGATCATCCATTACAAATATATCTTGTACATCGTTACTACTTTTGCATTTAAATTTATGATCAGGTTCTGAATCAGAATCTGAAGCTATATATTTACCAGAATCGAGACTACAACTTCGCGTACTTTTAATTTTGATTTTAGCGTATTTATAATCTGGGGAATTGCTGTAGTCATCATCAGAACGTTCTAGAAGCTCATAGCTATCATGTGAAACGTCATCTTGCGAATCACGGAGATCATAATTGCCAGGATCTTCAACGCTATCCTGTGAATAAGATGTTGTTCCAGGATAACTACTTGAATAAATTTTTTGATCAGGTACCATAATATCCTGATGTATTTCCAAGCTTGATTCCCGTGTTTTAGTATAGATTGCGCTATGATCATCGTACCTAGTTACAGGAGATTCTAATTTACGTTCGTCATCAATAATGTCTGTATGTCTGTAGCCTGTTTTAATTCGTCGTTTCGCTTGTCCGGATTCTTCAAAACTATAATCATATAAATCACGACAACTGGCGCTACGTTGCCAATCATGACGATGATGCGCAGGCAATGTAGGGAAATTAGTATTTGTTGCAACAGAAATATAAGTGGGTTCAAGATCGTTATGCGATTGAGTTTGCGAGGGTGGGCGAGCATTATTAGTCATATTATTAATAGGGGGTGGCGTTTGATTATTATATGTGTTCCGTTGAATAGCAGTGGTCGTAATAGTGCGATGACTGATGATACCTGTATCGGCCCTGTGAACTGCTGCGTGGACGGACACAGGCGTGCTGGTGGTGTGGGTGATGATGGACGACGTAGTCTCGCGATTGTTGCTGTAATACGGGATACGGTGCGGGCTCGTAGTCGCAGAAGTTACTGGAGAGTCCTAGAAAAAAAATATTAAAAGGCTTAATGCGCTATTTTATTAAATATCTCCTATATATTCCTATTTGTATTCCAATATTTATTGGAGTCAATAGTAAACAAAACAATGTGATCAATAGTAAATAATATTAAGGCAACACCAACTAATAGCACAGTCAAATTAGACATAAAAATGCCGATCAAGAGAAATAATTCCCGGAGTTTTGAAAATTTGTACAGTTGGTCCTTG
>WYDF02305190.1:4750-15330 GCA_009867245.2 Adranes taylori | reverse complement strand
ACCAATTTCACATAAACCTTCCCGGGAGTGTACTCAACAAATTCCTAAAGTTTCATGTCGATCGGATGGATGGTGTACCCAGGCATAAAGGACATACATACATACAGACATACATACAACCTTACATTGATTTATATATATATATATAGATGATGTGATACGATACCAGTTGTTTGGACTTAGTTGTTTTTGAAATCCACACCTCATTTACAAAAAAAAATCGTCGTGATACCAAAACAAAGAACCAATCTGGCTGTAGTTGTCATCATGCCTCGTATATTTTATGATACTTGAATCAATTGTTATTATCGCATTTAAATCGCTGTTACGCTTAAATGCAAAAGTAGCTATACGTTTTATAACAATGTTATTTCAGTTGAAAGTGCTTAAAGGTTAAATTACCTTGAGTCGTTAATTTTGTGGCGTTCTTGTATTTTCATTTAGATCTAAGCTCCAACGTTGTTTTCACAAATAAAGGAAACGTTTCTTTCATGGAAAAGTACATAAGAGTCGACCATATTAATTTCTTTTTTTTTGCTTAGTTGTTCTAAATAAATCCCCGACTTTCACAGAATCCGTTATGTCACGAGTCTTGTTAGCTTAAAAGATAAAAGTCTCTTGTCCTTGTTTAATATTATCTTATTGTTATAACTGGTTAAGTAAGAGAAAGATAGATGTGTAGTTTAGATAGTGAAGTAACAAACAAAACTGATACATACCTGCAATGCAGATTAGATTATTTGATATCGCGCCCGAATGACTTGACACAGCAAAGTAATATGATGAGAATCGCAAACCGATCATCAGTTTGAGTTCATATTTACAAAATGTATGAAAATTATATAAGATCTTTATTTCTAATATCATGATTATTATGACGAAAACGAATAAGGTAAGGACACCACTGGTGGATCGGACATTAAAGCGGCTTTACACGATGCCAGTAACTTGTATAAGTCACTAAAGTCCAGTACAAAAAGTAAATGATTTGTAATTTAGTTGTTTTTACATGGTACCAGCAACTTCTTCAAGTAACTTACCTAAGATATATCATTACCATTTTAAGTTTCATAGTGTGTAGTTTGCATAAGTTTGTTGTTTAAATTCTAAGCACAAATATGTTTCACTTTTTATGAAAAGAGTTATAGTAGTTTGTGAAGAAGTACTGGTGACAGTTTGCAGCTAATCCCAACAAAAGGATTTGGGTAATAAAATGGCTTGTAAGTAGAAGCACTGACGGGGCGTCTAAGATGGTTTTAAAAGAACTCGCCATTGAAGATGCTGGGGAGTACTGAAATTGTATGAGAATGTCTTAAATAAAATATTGTTAGGTCTACAGCGTTGTGATAACCACAATGGGAATGGCTATACCTGACAGAATGAAATTAGAAACTATCTTGTCATATCTAGCTACTGAAAATAGTTACCAAAATTTACAACAACATTTCCGTGTTTCCCGACCTGCAATTTCAAAATTCATCCCAGAGGTATACGATGCTATCTACGATGAGCTTTCTACAAAATTTTATACATGTAAAAATTATCTTATTGTTTTTATTTTGTTATAAAATTAAAAAACACTTTTATAAATTCTAATACCAATTATTATTATCAGGCTATATGCAAAAAGTAGTCTCATAAGTTTGAAAATGGAAGGGTTCAGTTGCTGCTATTTTCCAGTTATATAGATATTTGCGGAGTTCGTGGAGACATGACACTTTTGTATAATTTCGGAGACATAAAGGTCGTCAATGTGCTACAACTTGAAGAGCTTATTGACGTACTTTCCCAAAAATGTCATTTTCTGATGAATGGATTAGATTGCATACTTCGCTAAAGTATTTTAATCCTTAATACGAGGGCTGCTGTTAAAATTTCGGGATAGAAGAAGACAGAAACATCTAGAAATAAAATAATACTGTATTGCTTTTCAAAATAGTCCCCTTTACACTCGATACATTTTTTCATGCGAATAAACCAATCATCAAAACATTTTTCCACTTAGAAGATGGTACACTTGAAATCTCGTTTTGAAACGCTTCTACTGTATCTTCTGGAGATGAAAATCGTTTACCACGTAGTCGATTTTTTATGTTTGGGAAAGTAAAGAAATCGTAAGGAGTTAAATCAGGACTATATGGAGGATGAGACAACAATTGTACCTCTTGACTACTCAAATAGTTTACTGTTTGTTGCGCAGTATGGGAACTGGCATTGTCATGGTGCAGAATCTTCGCGTCGTATTTGTTTTTCGCAATTCAGTGATAACTTGTGGTAAACAAATGGATGTTTACCATTCTGCATTAACAGTTCAACGATATTCAAGTGGAATCGTAGCGACATGCCCAGTTTTTGATACAAACAAGCTACCATTTTCTTAGAAACACTGTGGCAGCGAGTGACTTTTGTGGGTTTGATTTCATCTTCAAACACCCAAACAATTCAGTGCTCTTTCGTTTCTGGTTCATAAGCATAGATGCAACTTTCATCCCCACTAGTAATGTCGTAGATCAAATTTTATCTCCTTTTGGGTTGAATCGTTTGAGCATTTCTTTACACCAATGCTCACGAGCCTCTTTCCCGTTGGGGATCCAACGGGAACATATTTTTCCCGTTAACACCTAAATGATTATGTAAAACTTCATTAATTTGTTTCATACCCAAGCCTAAATGTGACTCAATTTCTCTACACGTAACATGACGATCTGACATTATCATATTTCGTACAGCATCAACATTTTCAGCAGTTTTTGATGTCATTGGTCTACCACGAAATTCATCACTAACGAAAGACAGTTGTCCTTGAAGGTGCCTCTTCACCAAAAGCAATTTTCAAATCTTCAATTCACTCCTTTTCACTTTTTTTAAACGAAAATAAAATAAAATTATTGCTCGAAAATGTTCTCTATTTAAATCCATTTTTAGTGAATTCTAAATAATTATGAAAATTTGTAGTAACGAAACGGTTTGATATATTTACAATCTGTCAATTTTGTTTGACAACTGACAGATCAAACTTCATGACGCTTTATAGGTTAATAATCGCTTCAGTACAGTTTTGCCACATCCCGAAATTTTAACAGCATCCCTCGTACAGGTAGCAAGTTCTTTAACCTGCTTTTGCCACTGAAAGTGATTTCAGGCATAAATTAAATGTTCCATGGTGCATGGTGCAATTGTAGTAAGCACATAATGATCCGAGCTCCTGCGAATTGTGCCAGCGAGTATTTCAACTATAAAGAACAAAACAGTATCATTTTGATCGCAATTGCAGATAGAAAACATAATTTTACATATATTGATGTTGGTTGCAATGGACGTGAATCAGATGGGGGAGTTTTTGGGCACTGTTCAATGTTTACTGCTTTAGAAAAAAATATTTTGCCTGATGGAACATTTCTTCTTGGAGATAATGTTTTCCCGTTGAAGCATTATTTACAAAATGCCATATTCAAAAAATGCACTTACTGTTAAAGAAAAAATCTTTAATTATAGATTGTCTCGTGCAAGAAAAATTTCGGAAAATACTTTTGGCATTTTAGTATCCAGATTTCGTGTGTTGAAGAAACCCATATCTTGTGGACTATCATCAATTGATACAATAGTTAGAACGTATTGTGCCTTGCATAATTGGCTTAGAAGCAATTCCGTAGATGACTATGTACCAAAGGGTTGCGTTGATGAAGAAGACATTGATCCAGATAGAACAGTTCTTGGAAGCTGGAGGCCAAAAATGACAGTTTTGCCATCAATTTTAAGTGTCGGAGGTAATCATTCATTACAATTTGCAAACAATTTAAGAGAAAAATACAAACATGATTTTATGACTACAGGAGCAGTTTCATGGCGGGATCGAATGATATTTTAAATTTGTGATACGTATTTACTTAAATTACTTGATGATACACTTACTTAAATAAATTGTAAGAAAATAATTTGAGTAAATTTACTTACCAAATTACTGAATGTTTCTCTTCTCTTGTCCATGTTTTGTAAAAACGTATGCATTATTGTAAACCATTTCATTTTGGGTTTATATGTATTATCTACTTCTGCTCCAGTATGTTGCGATTTTCTAATTTTGCCATATGTCGGCCTCAGATTATTTATTTTGTTTTTTACATCTATTAAACCAACATCTTCCATACCTAGGGTTACCAACCTTTAAAAAGTACATGAACTCCTTTTGGCAAGTAAAATGATGTACCCTTGCTATTTAAAATGTACATGTACACTTTTTGGCAAGTAAAATTATGTACTTTTTAAAAAAATGTACTCTTTTTAGGCTGGGCTGAATTGGTATACCTATCCATACCCATTGCATCCACAATCCTTTTTATAGCCGCATCACATGCTTGTTTACTTATCTATTGCTATAAAAACCAAACACTCGAACGAGAGCTAAAAAGAGTGCCTACACAGGTTTTGTTAACCGGATAGTAGCGGTGGGGGTAACCGCTTGCGCCAGTAAATAGACAACTTTCCTATTAACTGGGCTGGAATCGTTACAAAAAACTACATCAAGCAATTACTAAAATCCAGTACTGTATTTTACTTACATATACAAGTGACTGGCATCATGTACCCCCCCCCCCCTTTACTTGTAGATCGAAATATCTGTACTCTTAATTTCTGAAGTTAGCGAGAGATAAGTCTTGTAGTACGTTTGCTACGCATGCCATTATGCGGTTCTATGAATTTAAAAATCTGTACTTACTTCAGTATATAATTCAGAGCTTCCAAATTTCGTCAAAAGTTTATAGTTTAGAAAAAATGCATGGCTTCACCTGAAACATGCAGTCTAGCCCTGCGGGCAAGCCATTTATAACCTTGTAACAACTCTATGTACCTATAGGATGTAGTGCTTGAAAATTTTACAAAAATCGAGATGTGAAAACTATATGGTAACAATCTATCTAGATATGCAAAATGCTTTCGACACGGTCAACCACAAAATTCTGTTGAAACAATTCGCCTATAAAATTCAATTAGCATAATAGTTGTTTAGGGTAAACTAATCAAAACATATAAAGCTGCAATTCTATAAATCGCCTATCTATGAATCCCTCAGTCCCCATATTTGCCTACGGCGCCCCATAATTTGCCATGTCCCCATGATTTCCCATGGCCTAAAATCGCTATTGACTCTTTTCGACTAATTTCTAAAATAGTAGTCTGGCCTGCGACTGCCTTGGCCTTCTGAATTCATAGGCGAATTCATAGACGAAATTCATTAATTCTCTTACTCATTAATTCCATGGTCCACATATTTGCCTTGGCGCGACCTGCTGCCGTTTTGACATATTTTTCCCCACTCTTTTTCCCCAGTCTAGTCACTTTTTCCCGTTCGCTTTGCACAAAATTCAGGTCCCTCTGTCATACCCATCTGCCCCAAGTTTCATTTTTTAACTCTCATAGAAACTGAGATATTTAATGTAGTACAATAGCCGTTCTTGAGCAAATGGATCGCAAATTTTACAAAACAAAAAACACCCTGTAAATATGTTAAATGGTAATTTTACAAAAAGATGTTTCAAATAAAATTGTACGAGCTTTTAGAATTTCTGAATAAAATGATCATTTTGAACCCCTCCCAAAATTATAGTGTGCAGCCGCCACTGATAACAACTTGTATTTAATTACAGAAACATAGTCGATAGGTCTCCTACAACGTAAAATATTTTTTCCTGTAACTTTGCATATATGTGCTATTATTTAGGCCTTACATGTATATATGACTGTTGAATGTAGGTTGCCATGGCGACAAGTTCCAACATTTTAAGTTATTAAGGTCATGTCTTTGAAACGATAAGAGTTAGACCCTTCATGTGTGGTATATTTTAAATAGAATTACAAGGGTTATCGAAATGTATAAAAATATACGGGGTGTTTTTGAAAAAGTAAAACGTTTTTTGAAAAAAAATTATTGCTCAAAATCAGTTAAGTATATTCCATTGTTCGTATTGGTATAATTGAGACTCCTTAGATATACATACGCTTCCCGAGTTTCATTTTTCCAACTTTCATACGAATATCTAGGGCAGAAATTTTTATCTTCAAGATCAAATTACTCCAATAATAAGTCGTCCGTCTTTTTTGAACTCATTTAATCCTTTAAATACTAAAAAACCTTTCTATACCGTTCAATACAAGAAATTTAAAAAATATTACTGCGAAACTTTTCGAGGCCCGAAATAATTTCAAAAAAAGAAATGTGATTTTAGAAAAAAATGTTTCAAATAAAATGGAAAGGGTTTCAGGAATACTAGGAATACTATAAAACAAAGTTTATCGGAATGTCCTAGCTTTAACAGTTTTTGAGATATATAGAAAAATATTTTCAAACTTGGAACGTGGCAATGTCGCGTTCTATATAAGACAGAGAATTGAACTTTTTGTGAAAAAAAATGCGCATTTCCGGCATATTTGATTTATGAAACAAAATTTAAAAATCTCGTTTGCGGTACACTTATGTGTACCTGTGTACCAAATTTCATGCAAATCGGTCCAATAGGTTAGGAGTAATTCTTGAACGTACAGCCATATGTACATATAGATACCGAGAAATACGACATTCTTTTAAAATTTTGAGCAAGAAAAAATTAATTTGAAACATTTCTTTTTGTGGTAAATTGTTCCTTGGGGTCTCCTCTTCAAATTACGTATAAATGGTTTACACTGATCTGAATACAAGAGACGTACTTAAGGATAAATAGAAAAAATGGTCAAAACATTAATCCTATATCTTTCCTATTCCTATACGTATTTCATACGTATATGGTATATGAAAGATAAAAACTGAAGAAAACTCAAAAGACAAATACACGAAATATTAAAGGATTATCTCACAAATAGACAGCAAATGGTAAAATACAAAAATGTGATAAGCAAAAAACAAACCATAAACATAGGAGTAGCCCAAGGTACAATATTAGGACCATTACTTTATTTATTGTACGTACAAGACTTAAAAATGGAACTAAATAGCAAATATATAATGTTTGCCGACAACACGGTTTTAATTTGCAAAGGAAGAAACAAAATAAAATTGAACAAAAGATAAAAGAAGACATCGAGAAACTAGAAAACGCATTAATGAACTACACATAAAAACAGGTAAAACAACCTTTATGCTGCACAAACAAAAAAACACAAACTGAATCTATAACTAAACATAAGAAGTATTAACAAACAACTAAAACAAGAACAAAACTACAAATATTTGGGAATCACTCTGTATGAGAACCTAAGCCTCAAGGAACATGTAAAATACATAGAAAAAATATTGGTACCATTAGTCGGAGCTTCCCCAGACAAATATGTGATTTAGTATTAGACGACATCTTGTTTCATTAATTTCATATAATTGATCTCCTTGATTTCAACCACAATATCAATTTCAATTTAAAAAATGTATGTTCAATATAGAGATTGTTTTTTAATTGGGATTAAGTAATTGCTTATTCATTTTTTAATTTTCTCAGGAAAACTTAATTTAATCACGCAACCACGTTTTATTGTTTACGAGTACAATTCCAATTAGCTGAATTTAGTTTCAATGTCATTTAATAACATAGTTGCTTACAAGACATATAATGTTTATTGATGTAAGAAAATTTTAAACAATTCCCTACGTTAGGTTATAAACATAAAAGTTCTTTTATATAATAAATATTACTATATAGTTGATGTTATGCTATTAATCATGTAATGTAACAAAATAACGTGTAACTCTACACACTGACCATAATTATATATCGTATTTATTGGGATTGTAAGAAAAATGTTCAAAAGGAGAAAGGCAAGAGCAAGAGTGGGAAATTGCGTGTCTAAATGGTTTGAAGAAAGGAAGGGTTGTCCAATAAATGCTTGCTTAATATTTACATGTGTTCAGAAACGGAAAATGTTGGAAAATATGTCCAGAAACGGACAGTATGGAGTGATGTTTGGAAAAGAAAAGGTATGGTCATTTGTGACATTGTGCTTCGAAGACAGTTCTTTACAATTTTCAGTTTTGAAAAAGATCTCTCCGCACTGCTGTTGTAACTGGCAATGTAAAAAAAATTAAGTTCGCATTCACAACATCAGGAAAGCTGGAATCAACTCCAGCGCGCACTATTATAGTATCTGCAAGATCCCTAATTCCTTTCATTCCTTTAATGTGACTTGAAAAACAAGGTTTAAGTCTTAGAACCTGTGGTCTTAGGTTAGGTGGACAACGTTGAACCGCTCTATCACCTGAATTGCTATTATGTGTAGAGTAGGGGTAAACTTCAAAACGTTTTTCTTTGTCTATTATTGATCAACTTGAACTTCGTGAATCATTCTTTTCTTTCTCTTTGTTCTAGATTCGGGAAAATGGGGTGAAACCTTCCATTTTATACAAAGCTGAATTGCATCGTCTGTGACTGTTTGCCACTCTTTTCTAAGTTTAGAGATTTTTATTTTAAGATCTAACAGCATTTTTGTTGCATTTTTCAAGTCTTTTTCAATACTTTGTAAGTTCTTCGATATCATATCGATAGACCCAATACCTAAGTAAAACACTTTCCACCACAATGAAAATTACTGTAGGAAACTGCTCAAAATATTTTAAAAGTGATTTTGCCTGGTCTACCTCTTGTTGATTTTTACCATCCAAACTCAGAAGAGTTTGTGTTTTCATTATATAAAAATAAGCAGTTGGAAGAGCATCGATGGCTTGATTTCTGGAAGACCACCTGATTAGGCACACTTTTTTTAAACTTTAAGTAACAGATCTGATTTTTTCAATAACGGCCCATGTTGATATGGATTTAAAGAATACATACAGATTTTCAACATTTAAAAAAAATCTGATCTCAGGAATACTTTGTACCGAATCGTTAATTACCATATAAGTGCATGAGCACAACAATGAATGTATTTAGCTGAAGCTTTTTATCTTTAATACTGGCTTGAAGTCCTGAATAAATTCCCCTCATATTTGCGGCTCCATCATATCCTTGACCTCGAACTTTGGAAATATCAGAAAATTCTTTAACAATTCTTAGAACAGTACTTTCCAAATATTACGATTTCTGGCTTTCTACCTCAGTAAAGCCACAAAAAGCTTCGTCAATCACCAACTCTATTGGTTTTTCTTCATCATCAGTTTTGATTTTCACATATCGAAATACTGTGCTGTTTATTTCTCTCCTTATTTCATTGGCAATTAAGTTAATCAATGCATTCTGAATTTGGGGACTGAGGTATTTAACACTTCATTTAGACAGTTTAATTAAATCTGTCAGGACATGGTCTTATCTTTCTAACATGTGTATTAACTCAAGAAAGTTTCCCTTGGACACAGTATCATCATCTGACAACCTGTGTTCTCTCAACGGTAAGTCGTTTGTAGCTAGAGTAATAATTTCATCTACAACTTGTCGTAATACTTGCCTCCAGTAGTCTGTGGCTGTTTTTATCTCTTCAAGACTTTCAGTGTCAACAATTAAGCCTATTTGCCATCGGAAATAAACTTAACTTGAAATTGTATGGCTTTATGATAGCTCCTAGTTTTGTCCTAAATGTGCCCAATCTAACGTACTTTTTGTAAACCCTACTTCATTACATGACATAGCAAATAGCCAACAAGGCTAACAATAGATAATATTTAGTACGTTTGAGTAGCATAACGAATAACGTTTTATTTTTAATTGGTTATCTTTATTCCTCTGAAAATACCATTTCTCATCAAAACTCCTATTTTTGTTTCTACCATCAGCATCTTTAGTTGGTGAGGGCCTAATTTTATTATTAATTCTTTTTGTTCGGTTGTAAGAGTTTCTTCAAAACTATCTTGATGAACTAGTGTCTTTGTCATCCAGTTTTACGCTAGACTGTTCTAACTCTGTTACTTTATTTTCAACCTCAACTATATCACAATTTGTTGGTGATAAAAACTGTTACTTTATCTTCAACTTGAAGGTCATCTTCAATAGATTTACTGCTACTGAGTCCTTGTATAGAAAATAGAGGGTCTTGTTCTTGCTAGTGCTGTGTAATGTAGTTATAGCCAGTGTAGTTGATATCACTGTCACTTCACTGGATTCTTTAGATAACAGATGTTGTCCACTTGGTGTCTCACTTCTTTTGTTATCTAATGGTTTCAAAAAATAAGATGAGAACTTTCTCATTTTATTAAGTTCAATCTGTCCTGCACCTTCCTTTTGTTTTCTTCGTTTTCAGGTTTCCGCACCACTACTACCACTATCCCAATAACTTTACCACGCTTTGAAACTTAAATTCCCGTTTCATAATTCAATTTTATAAAAACGCAGTATGAAAACGCAAGACACAGCGAAATAGCACGGCAAATCAGATAAGGTCACTGATACTATGATCACTATGAGCTCAGAGACAAGGGCTGACTGAGTAGACAAACAACAGACAGCTAACATGAGGTTGGCGCTAGTTTTCTAGTTTTCTAGTTTTCTAGTTTTCTAGTTTTCTAGTTTTCTAGTTTTCTAGTTTTCTAGTTTTCTAGTTTTCTAGTTTTCTAGTTTTCTAGTTTTCTAGTTTTCTAGTTTTCTAGTTTTCTAGTTTTCTAGTTTTCTAGT
>WYDF02305179.1:0-15332 GCA_009867245.2 Adranes taylori | reverse complement strand
TTTTTTGAATATCGTTGTATTGGCCCCGTAATATCTAATGTATAAAATTGTTGTAGACAGGTGACCAAAAATTGTAAGGTGACAATTTTTGGTGACAATTTTTGGTCACCTGTCTACAACAATTTTATACATTACACAAATATTTATTTCTTTAACAGAAAACTTCGTAGATGGGACCACCACGCTGGAAGTCAGCTCTGCATAAAGAAAGATCGATCTAATTAATTTTGATCCTCTTACGTTATAATTCCTGTTACGGATCGTAACAGATCCTGTTACGAAAAATCGATTAATACAGAAACGCAACGCTGACTGAACGGAATCGCATAGCTACTGAACGGAATCGTTTTGGGATTTAATATTTGGCCGTCATGGAAGAATACGAAAATATAGTGTATGAAGAGAAAATATTTGAACGCGTTTCACCACATCATTTATTAACACAAGACTTCCCAACCAGTGGGGTACGATTCCCCTGAGAGTTCTGTTGGGAGGGGGGGAGTAATGCATTTGTATTTTCGAAAGAAAAACTATTTAACGACGTAACTCCCATTGACTAATTCGTTTCATTATCTCACTCATTTAGGGATACCAAATCAGCCCAGCCCAAAAGGAGAACATTTCTTAAAAAAGTACAAAATTTTACTTGTCAAAAAGAGTACAAGTAGATTTTATATAGCAAGAGTACATAATTTGACTTGCCAAAAAGATACTAACCCAATTCGATAACTCACCCATTCGATCGTTGTTCCCAGCATGTCCCGAGAGATCTCAGTTTGCACTGAACCATCCGCGGTTTGCCTTCGCCCATGACGTACCTACGATTATATGTCCATCAGTCAGTCAGAAAACAGTTGTTATTCTTTAATTTCATGCTATACCTACACAAGTCTCCAAGTTGTGTTCTTATTTACACAATTGTGTTTTTGTCATTAAAAACTAAGTTTACTCGTAATGTTTTTTTTTAGTTATAATTAATAAATAATATCTGCATACGTGTTTTATTTGGTTGGATGAAGTGGAAAATTATTTATTTTAATTTTTTTTTATTGAAGTAGCAACTGGCAGTGAAAAAAGACATATTTCTAAAGACTTCTGAGAAAGTCTTATGTATTAAGTGTGGATTTATCTTCGTTGAAAAAGACGGCATATAATTGCCTCAGTGTGCTACATGTTTGAAAGTTTTGAGTAATGACACTATGAGGCCACCTCGCTTTGAAAGACATTTAAGACAACAACATCCCACTTTGAAAACGCAGTCGAAAGAATTTTTTCTTCCAAATCAAAAACACGCAAGCGCATGAAATTGGATACGTCAGAAAGTGATCATACAAGCGTGCCACAACATCTCAAAGCTTCATTTGAATTGCCTAGCTTATATGATAGTGAAGCAAAATGAATTAATCAAAGGAATTAATCAAACTAACAGTATACTAAGAGAAGACTCAGATCAAGAAATGAAGTCGATTTGTCGTTCAAATAACACCCTCAAGCGTTGAATCGATGATATTACTACAGACGTAAAATCACAAACCATAAACAAAGTAAAAACTTTTTGCCATTTTTTGCCCTAAGTTGCGATGGATCCAACTGTGCGCAATTAATAGTTTATGTTCGACACGTCAGCAAAGATCAAATTGATGAAGTGATTTTATACTACTAATTTTTGACAGCAGACACTAAATCTGAAGATATATTTGATTCAGTTTCTAACTTCATAAAAAAAATTATTTGGATTGGAATAAACTCAGTGGACTTTATACAGATGCGTCCTTGCAATGTTAGGTGCAAGAGTTCACAATTTTTTTAAACATGAAATTAAAATTAACGATGTTTGAGATTTTGTCTTAAACTTCATAACGAAATTTCTAATAGATAAAAAGTCCTAAAGTAAAAACTAATTTTTCAGAATCAATCAAAAAAACCTTAATTGGCATAACAATATATACAAAATTAACATAATCGAACATATTTAAATTAAAATTCATTCTTTCTCTATTGAGAAGGCAAGACTTTATTATCTTCTCCATCATATTTCTTCCTGCCCCCCTCCCTACTCTCTGCGATTTCATCCCTTATCTCCCTTCTTATTACTCTACCCATAACTAACCTCTCCTCCCACCGTTCCTCTACCTATATTCCTATTTTCTCACTACCTCGTCTCATCTCATTCTCCCCTAACCCTCTCTTCTCTTCTTACAGTCTCAATTTATTCTCTTATCCAGTCTTCTTATTTTACTTTCTTTCGCACTATTCATCCTTTCTTTTATATATCTCTCACAATTCTTTTCATTATATCTATTCCTTTTCCCTCCTTACCTAAACTTACCCTCAAGTTTTCTCCTACCTCCCTCTCATTATCACACCATTTTATCCCATCACATTGATTCCAATGACATTTTTCCTCGACCCTGCCACATATTCTACACATTCTTTCTTTTCCATTCATATAATATTTATTTGCACCCTCTTCATTACCATATTTAAACCTCGTAATCATACTTTTTTCTGTGATATGTAAACTTTATGACAAATATCCACTCATCTCACCATTTTAACTAATCCATCTATATTTACTATTATACCAAATAATATCAAATCTTTCTTCTCTCTTGCCTTTCCACATCCATCATCCTTTCTACAACTTCATTCACCACTTCTTTACCTCCATTCATCTTCTCAAACCATTTGCTTGAAGACCATTTAATTCTCTCACTCAATTTAATTCTGGTCTGGTCTTAAGCCATCCATTCCCACATTTATCTCTTCCTTTCTTCATCAATATTTCCGTAGACACTATACACTTCTTTGAACAACCTACCTCCTTCATCATTCAGTACATTCTTCTCACAATTCACCATCCTTTTCACTCCGCTAATCCAACATTAATATTTTCCTACCTCCTGCAATACTATATCATTTGGTGTATTCCTGTCTAATCCTTTTAATACAACCCACCTGTACTCTAGTATCTCTCTAATATTCTTCTCATTCCTTCCGAAAGCACTGCGTTCTCCATTCTCTCCCACAATTTTTCTCTCACAATCCTGTCAAAGGAGGCTTTAAGATCAATGAACGGCAGATACATCTTTTTTCGTTTCGCTATATTTTGATTTATCACGTAATTTATGGTAGCAATATTATCTGCTGTCCGTTTACCTCTCACTAAACCATTCAGAGGTAAGAATTTATGACGCACTTCTTCTGCACATCTCCTACTTATAACACTCTTATATAACCTATATAGTCCATCCATAACCGTTCCTCCTTTATAACTATCAACCGCATTTCTATTCCCCCTTTTGTACACCGATACGATTTCCACTTTCTTCCATTTTTCCAGCACTTTTTTCTCTCCTTTCCGTATTTTGTTCATTCCTCTTACTAACGCACTTATTCCCCTCTCATTCAAACATTCCCATAAATCTACTGGCATTCTCTCCGCTTCTACAGATCCACCATTTCTCATTTACTCTCTCTCTCTCTCTCTCTTTACCTCTTCCACACTTATTTCTTCAACTTCACACTTATCCATCCTCCATAACCATCTTTCTATCTCACTTAAATACTCACCCTCCCCTTACCACCCTACATACTCTTCCTTTCTATACATTGTCTCCCATTATTTCATATTTAAACAACACCTTACTTTATTACCTACTACAATTCCCCTTCTTCTCATAAACCTCCATATCTCCTTTTCACACTTAATTTTACTTATTTCTTCGCCTTCAATTCTGCTTTTTTCCTTTTTTCCCTCTATTATTCACACCTGCCTCTCTTCTCCACACTTACCATATTTCTTCCAATCAGTTATTCCTTCTCTCACTTTCCTTAATGTCCCCCTAACCTTTCTTTTCTTCTTTAACCATATCTCACCTACTTCAGGATAATGTGCCATGCTACTTCTCTCCCCTGTTTTATTAATTTTCATCTCAAGCAACCCCCGTACTACTTCTGACACCTCCTTTATACTATTCATTCCCTCCAAATCCACTTCTTTTAACTTCACAATTGCCTTATTCCCTTTATTCCGTACATACTCTACCGTTTCCTCTACTCCCCATTCAATTCCTTCCTTCTCTCTCTCTCTCTCTCTCTCTTTCTCTCTCTCTCTCTCTCGGTCTCTCTCTCTCTCTCTCTCTGGTCTTTCCTATCCGTCATTCTGTTTCAATTGGAAAGTGATGCGATTCATCAATTTCCCCCATTATCATATTTTGCATTATTTCACCTGCACCGTCACTCATCACCACATAATAATCTACTGATCCTCCACCATGACCCATACATGATAAATTCCCTTTCCAATCTCTTTCTGTACATACATTTCCCACACACCAATACTCCTCCTCCACCCACTCCTAAAACCATTTTCGTTCCACATTTATCACCGTACCTCTCAACTTGGTCTCCTCATTACCAATACATCTCCCTCCTTCTTCTCCAATCCTCACATTCCAATCTTCAATTATAGCAATCATATTACATAACCCTCTATTCATTTTTACATTCTCGCTTACCCTTCTCCTAACACAACCCGAGTTTTTGTTCATATGTACCATCAGGTCCATTATCATCTTTCTTCCCACCTCGATCATCCTTCTATTTAGCCCTTTCCAATTCCAACTCTCTACCTGTTTCTCTTCAATTTTCTACTTTGCACTCGCAATAATCCCGCCCTTTGACCTACCTCTTTCATATTCTCTCGATGCCCCTGTATTTTCCTCCCATCCACTAATCTCAATCCATGTCTCCACCAGACCTATAACATCAAATGCACTTATATACTTCCTAAAATCTTCCATTGATATTTATTCTTTAACCCCGCAACATACCAGTATAGTACTCTAAGGCTCCCTATTTCTTTTATTTCTGTCACACTCCGTCTCCCTTATCCTTACTCTTACTATATCCACTATTTCCCTTTTTCTCTCTCTTATTGTCTTGTTCCCTTCAAAAGCTTTCCCTTCCCACTTATTCACCTTTCCCTTCTTGAAACTTTCTTCTTCCTACGACTCTCCTCTATGGTCTTTTCGATCCCCCTTGTCCCTTTTTCTTTTCTTTCTTCTCCATCTGTGTATCAGGCCTTCTCTCACTCTTCATAT
Organism: Adranes taylori; assembly: GCA_009867245.2. Lineage (NCBI taxonomy): Eukaryota > Metazoa > Arthropoda > Insecta > Coleoptera > Staphylinidae > Adranes > Adranes taylori. The sequence goes on along the minus strand of WYDF02305179.1, from coordinate 10,227 downwards.
CTCCCTTCTTCCTCCACTTCTTCATTCTGTTTCTATCTTTTAAATCGCATTTCCCTCTTTACTTCTCTTATCTAACAGTTCCTTTATCAAGCGTTCATCTGATTCACTCCATATCCATTTCTCAACATCTATCAATAACTTCCCATAACCTGTCGTTATATTATTATTCCTTCCTCTCATCTCTTTAGCTATTTCTTTTAGTTTTGCATCTTCCTCTCTTTTATCATCAAATCATCTTCTATGAAAACTTTTTTATCCATTATTTCTTTCGTCTTTGTCCATGAACTAAATTTTATAGACAATTGGTTTGTCATATTTCTTATTCTCTTCCTTGTCCAGTCTATAATATTCTCTTATTTTTATCTTGGTATTTAATGCATCCATCAATTGCATCCATCAATTAATGCATCGATTGTACATATTGTAAGTTGCATGTTAATTCATTAATTGTCAAGAGAGTATTAAATATAACTACTCATTGTTTTGAAAAGCTTCTTGAAAGTGGTGTGATATTGCACCTGCATCACTGTTGACTAAATCAGTTTATATGTAAAAGCAGAAATGCTGCATAGGCGATTCATATTATCTTAGGCAGTTATGTAATTCATTAGTCTCGTAATTGTAAACGTACTATTTATTTGTAAGAAGGGAAGGAGAGACTGTAGAAAGTATGTGTTTGTTATAGAGGGAAAAAGATTGAAAGGGTAAAGAAATTCAAATACTTAGGTTTTATATTGTCTCAAAATGGGTCCTGTACAGAGCATGTAGTCAAAAATGGTGTCAAAAAAGCTAGCGGAACGATGCAGACATTGAGTATGGTATGGGAGAAAAGGTTTGGGGAGTCCGTGAGAATGCGGTTGAAGATAATGGAAGCATGTGTGAACAACATAATGATGTATGCATCAGAGGTATGTGCAGTTGAGGAAAGAAAGAGAATGGAGAGAATACAGCTGAGGTGTGTGAAAGGATATTGGGATTAGATAGGAATACGAGGAATGAGATTGTCATGCAGGAAATTGGAAAAATAAGTGCTGGTTATACGGGGTGAAAATAATGGTGAGGTTTGAAGAGAAAGTGTTGAAGGAAGGAAAGGGAAGGTAAGTTAATGAAGTATAATTGGAGGGAATGATAACTAGGGAAGGGAGGGAAAAGAGAATGAATAGATTAGGTGTAGAGAAAATTTGATTAAAAGGATTGGATGGTCTACAGACAGATGGATAGGGAAGATGATGGGAAGTGATGCTGCAGTGAATGAAATAAAGAAAAGAATGTTGGATGTGGAAAAACAAGAGAGAGAAGCAAGAATAATGGAGAGTAAATATACCAGCAGTTATAAGTGGATTATGGATTATGGATGAAGAGGGTATCGCGAGGTATCTAGTAACAAGTATGTATATGGGAGAAAAAAGAACGATTGCTAGAATTAGGTGTGGGTATGAAGAACATGGTAGCAAATATTGGATGAAAGAAAAAGAGAGAACGTGTAGAATATGTGGAAAGAAAGAAGAAAGATGGATGCATTGGATGAACGAGTGTGAGGGTATATAGTGGAGTAAAAGGAATAAGAAATTAAGGGAGGATTAGAGAATAAGTTTAGGGAAGGATGGTAAGGGTTTATAAATTATGAAGAGGATTAACAATGAGATAAATAAAAGGAAATAAAAGGGAAATAAGGCAGAAAGGTATAGGTGAGAAAGGTTAAGCAGTATGGTGGAGTGTAAGTATGGATGTCTTGTAAGGAAGATGGTGCAGGGGAGCTAGATGGAAGGTGGTAATAAGAAATAAAGGGAGGAATAGAGGGTGACGGGGAGAAAAAGATAAGGGTTGATAGGATTTGTTGAGAGGAGGGGAAGGTTTTAAAATTATGGCGATATTAAGGGGAAGGAAGAGGATGGGGTGAGGAACAAAACGAATGGCCTTCTGTTTTCCTAAGGAAGAACGAATTATGTTTATTTATTATGATAGGATGTTTGTGTTTTTGTTTATATAATTTTTTGTAATTTACTGTTGTCTATTATTGAATTTGAAGTTTGAAAGCATGCCAATAAAGGTTTAGTTATTATTATATATTTATTAAAATTAATTAGATATCGTGTACTTCATACAAATTAAAATTAATTGGAAGAGAGCCAAAGTGCTTATAAAAATTAGAAGTAACTGTAGCTTATTCTCAAATTACACTGTTAGCTAAATTCAAATCACATAGAGATTAGACCAAACATTGTGATTTATGATGCTCGAAGCACCTCGTTTCACCATTATTGTGCACTCTTCAGTCAACCATTACAGAAATTCTTTTTTCGTCAACAGCAATAGAGTTGAAATCTTGCCAGACACAACTGAAGAGTCCACAGTAATGGCGAAACGAGGCGCTTCGTATTGTGTTAGTATTGATTTCAACTTAGCAATATTATTTATAAATAGAATAATAAAGCACAATGCTAGGTCTAATCTCTATGTCATTTGAATTTAGTTAATCTCACAGAATATCATCTAATTAATTTTAATTTATATAAAATACGCGACTAGTAAAACTTATATTTTTGTTATTAATTTTTTTATATACTTCTCGCTTTACTTTGACGAAGAAGTTATATTAATTCAGTTCATTATTAAGTTTGGAATAGTATCTAAACCTTGTGTTACCATATCCATCAGTAAAGTATATTGTAATTCAGGTTAATAAATTAAATTTATATAAATTAAATGATTAAATTTGATAATAATTGCGTTAATAAAAGTTTTTAAAAACCATCACGGGGCTAAGAAATTATAATTCTGATGTCCCAAAGATGATTTACAAACTGCCTGGTTTGTTAAAATTAGTTTTGAGTTACCCCGTTACAAAAATTTTCTACTCGCTGGGCACACGTGGTATATATGATGAATTATGGTTTTCTATATTTTTGTGAACGCTTCCACTCCTGCAAAATATTTAAAATTAAATGTTATGCAATTAGATATTTTATATAATTAGAACCAAATTGTATATTTACTTATTTCTACTTTCCCATGTTTACGTGATATAATCGCACTAATATACATATTTGTATATAAAACACAATGTCTTAAGTCTCTAATAATACATTAAAAGATACTATCAGCTAGGAATCTTAATTTCGTATATAAATTAACATGCTAGTTTAATAAATCGGATAGTCTTTATAATTGAAGCTTTCACACTAGGTTGGTTCTCAATAATACTTTTTTTATTATACAAGCAATTAACTTTGAAGTGAGCATGTAATTATAACTTAATTTGCTAAGGATTTATGTACATATAAAAAATTATTTATGCTCGCAAAATGTGTTAAAAGATCCCTTTTAAATAAAAAAATTATATTAAGAGCCATTTGACTTGTGATAATCACCGCTAGTGATTCATTCGGAGTGAAACGAAAAGTAAATTCACTCCTTGTTTACACATATCACCGAAGGTGAATTGGACAGTACATTTAAATATGGCGACAAGTGTAGAAGGGACATTAAGTCGTCCTGGAATTAATATAATTTACACATATTTGGCAGATGAACTAAAGAATCATTTAATTTAAAAAAAGATATAGGAAAACTACAAATTTTACAAATATTCAAATCGGATAAATACAATTGTTTGACCGCCTTAAGAAGCTATACATACGTCTACAGATTTTTTGTCGCTGATCTGCTGGAGTTGGTAATTTTTCGAAAAACTGTAAAATGACCAGATCCTTCTGACGATTGTATGGAGCATACACACGGTTCGATGTATCTGAGATATATCAGCCTACGCCATGGATCCTGACGATATTTTGTTGATTTCTGCGGCTGCTTTGTTATGTAAAATTAAACGCCAAAAAAAGAGAGCAGTTTGGACAAAAAATTGGTTAATGAAAAGAAAACAATTTTCCCACATCAATCTTTTAAACGAGTTGAAATTTCATGTTAAACACTTGCACAATTATTTAAGGATGACCGAAGAAACTTACGGAGAGTTGGCAAATAAAGTATTTCCAATGATATCACTAGAGGAAAACAGGCGGTTCTATGACACGAGCATGATCATGAACGTGAACATCTCACGACATATCTCTAACATGTATTTGGTTGCGAGCGCGAACATCTCGGGACATTATCTGCCATACTATTGGGTACGAAAGCGAACATCTCACGACATATCTAAACACCGGCTTCGATCCCGAGCGCGAATGCTCGCCAACGAACATTATGTGTGCTGTTGGCTACCTAAAATTGGCAGATTCCTGCATTTTTACAGATTTCTGCTGTATATTGTAAATGCAGCGCTAGATGGCGTTATGTAATTGTTTTCGGTAGTAATATGGTGGCGCATTATTAAATAATGTATACATGTGGTGGTCGTTCATCCATCTTAATAAATTATATGTACATACAGATGGTGGCCATTGATAAATAAATAATTTATCATTTGAAAACCAATATGGTGGTTGATCGTGTTGACAGTTTTGCCGGGAATTTTTTTTTTTAAATAGTATAATTTTAGGCTGGAGATGTCTGCTCAATAGAATCTCCTTTGAGGGATGGATCGGGGTCTGCGGCGAAGGCTCAGTATTGGAGGCATGCGCGGTTAGATGGCGTTATGTAGCTGTTTCCGGTAACATTGCATAAATCCAAGATAGCCTCCAGCCCAAATGTAAACAAAAACGCATGTGGTCTGGTTCAAAAGCACGTGGAAAGTGCATGGAGGCTCCACTCCGTCCCAAATTTTACTAGATTTACGTGTTGACAGTGTAGAAGTTACTATATTTAAATCGGAAAGTCCCAAGATTCTGTAAAGTCACTAGGTTCTATGAGGTGTGGTATAGAAAAACAAATGAGTTCAAAAATATACGGAAGTCGTACAAAATATTTCATAAAAATTACGTAATTTAACAGATAATGGGCAGCTATCATTTGTGGTACGCATTTGTGTTTGATATCAAATATGGCGGATGACAGATCATTTCCGATTGGCGATAAATTACATTTTTTTTATTTTTAATAGTATAACCTTGGACTGGACACCTCATGACCTTGACTCAACTCGTTCAAAACGTAATCTTCTTCTTCACCGTCATCTGTGGGATCTATCATAAATAGTCGCACGCGTTTGATATACGTTTGTGTTGTGCGACAGGGCTTTTTGCCCGCATTTTGAATTTTGGTAAGAGTGCTGAGATCCTACAGGTATGTCCAAAATTGTACATGGATGCCCCAGAATGTACAAGGAGGATCAAAAATGTATATAAATGTTCAAAAATGTTCAGGGATGTCGAAAAATTTTGATTAGAAATCTAATAGAAATCATATTGGTTTTCAAATGATAAATTATTTATTTATCAACGGCCACCATCTGTATGTACATATAATTTATCAAGATGAATGAACGACAACCACGTGTATACATTGTTTAATAATGAACCACCATATTACTACCGAAAACAACTACGTAATGCCATCTAGCGCTGAATTTACAATATACAGCAGAAATCTGTAAAAATGCAGGAATCTACCAAATTTATGTAGCCAACAGAACACATAGTGTTCGGTGGCGAGCATTCGCGTTCGGGATAGAAGCCGTGGTTTAGATATGTCGTGAGATGTTCGCGTGCGTACCCAATAACATGGTAGAGATATGTAGCGAGATGTTCGAGCTCGCAACGAAATAATTGATATTACAATGTTTAAAAATCATCTTCTTATAAGTTAATCAGAATTTGAAGAACTTCTTAGCAAAGTTACACTTCTAATTGAGAAGCAAGATACTACGATGAGAGAATGAATTCCAGCAAGTTTAAAACTATAGATTACTCTCAGATATCTTGCAACAGGTGACTGTTTTGGAATGAAGCGTTTTTTCGCCTTCTAAGATGCACAACTTCAAAATTTATCGCCGAAGTTTTATCTGCTACATACGAAGTACTAAAGGAATTGATTAAGGTAAGTAACAAAATATTTGCTATATTTATGTTTTTGTTTAGTTTTCCTTATATTTTATTTTAACATTTTTAAATTGTAATGTTTCTTCTACTTGTCCCTCCAGTCTATGTTCGCTCTACTGAAGGCTCAACTCAGGAAAGGAGTTTCTTTCTCTTCGTTTCGATCAACTATGATAATCGTTGAAAATGCTTCGACGGTCGTGGGTCTTGAAATCGCGTCGACAACTTCCTGCTTAGGTATGGACGCCACTCCTACTCGGGATGTAGCCTAACACCTTGTATAGGAGAAGGATAAATTTGGTATAGGAGGATTTAAAATAAACTCAAATAAAATTAAGCAAAAATATTAAGCAAATATATGAATTTGATTTACAATGATTTATTAGCGATGATATCTCCACTAGTTTATAAACAAAAATTTGTATGACAATATAAATTTATTAAATCCTTTTGAAAAAAAATAATTTTTATTTATTTTATTTAATTTTGTTTATTTATTTTAATATATTTTTAAAATATTTTTTTTTGATAACCCCTTGCGATGAATGACGATTATCCCGTTCTAAACTAGTTTCTGTATGGAGATTATATTTGAGTAACAACCCCTTGATTATTACAAACTGCTCAATGCCTTGAAAATCCTTTATTTAAATTTTATTTGATTTTACTTTTTAGTCCAAATCCCTTAAGTGAATTACCCCAGAAAATCCTCGTATCTAATTTAAATCCTCTGAGTTAATTAGTCAAATTCCTTTGTACTTACACAAAATGCCCCCTTTTTTTAATATAACCCAAAATTATATGGGTGCTGTACTCAAATCAACCCTCCTACAGCTATCCTCTTCGTTGTCAATATTTGTATCATTATCTGTACATTTATTACAAAAATACAACTTTCAAACATTTGCCAAAATTTTCAATATGTTTCACAATTTCAAAATACTAATGTCCTTTAGTGCAGTATATTCACAATTCGGTTTCCTTTTTAATTACACCAATATCGTTAAACTGTCTCGTATGAAAAGTATTATCCTAGTCGGTAATTAGACTAATTCGGTATATTCGTAACTCGGGCATAAACACTATAAGAAAATAATAAACAAAATGAAATAGATTTGTTTTTGTCGATAAAAATTTCTACCTGTACATGCCAAGTCCTTTTGAGTTTGTACTTAATTGGATAACATGGTCTTAAGTTCCAAATCGATAAATTCAAACAAAGTAGTATGTCCATCACCCCGTGTGTTTACACAAAGCGCTCCAATTTTTTTGTAAACACCTAATATTCCAAAATCCTTGAATCCAAAAAAATCGGAACATTTCCGAAATTTCTATTTTCCAACTCTCAAAATTTTCGCAAATTACTTGCTCCAATTTATATATCTCAAAACATTCTTATTTTTAAATCCCCATAAAATCCAAATATAATCAATCGCATCTAAACCCCTCTATCATTAGATTCCTTAGACAAAATACTCCCTACAATAATTTAGAAATCAAAAATAAGAAAGGATCGGTATCCTAAATAATTCGCTATAATAACGCAGATCTAAAGGATTTTCAGCACATCCAACTAGATATGGCCTACTTATCATATGATCATTCGATTTACAACAATATAATATATTTGACAAAGATATGAAATGAAATCGGTCTGTGCAGCAGTACCCATTTCAGCGTTGCTGGGTTTCTAAACCCTTCAATAAATTCTCTTAAATTACAAGTGAAAGAGAATTAGTTACTGAATATAACTAATCTCAGCATGAGTGACTTTAATTATTTATCAAAAAACCAGGCCAGACCAGGCCATGTGCCGAAGCAAAAAATGTTACAGCTGACTCTATATGCACTGCAGGAGACGTCCAAAGCCATGTCGATGTTCTTATTCTGACTTCATTCCAGGTAGGCCAAACGTGATCGTCTCCCTCATAAATTCACAGGATGTTCAGTTTTTTCCTTTCTCCACAACTGGCCAGATTCATACCGGATCAATGCTAATGAATCTGCTACACCTCTTAAATCTCCTCAATATTGTTGCATCTCACATCGATATCCATAAAATCCTCAGAAGGTAGTTAGCTGATTTTTAGATGCTACTAAGGAGGCTTTACGAGAAATTTTAGTAACATGGCGGTACTAATGAATGCATTCACATTTTTCTTATTTTCAAGTTTTCTTCAAACTTCTTAATTGAGGTTGAGAAACTTCAGGCCATCCTCCACAAAATTTCTAATGAATTAATACTGATTCAATTTATTTTTCAAGATTTATTTGTATTTAACTACCAATATGCCGTAATAAACCTTTTTAATTTTTTTGTACTTTTCTTTTGCAACTAATTTATGTGTGAGTAAATACCATATATAAATATTTCCCGCTACTCTCTGACTGACGTCATGCGCGAATTGTAATATTATACATTTATACTGGAGTATCATACCTCTATAAATCCTGATACTATGGTTAGGCATGAACAGGCTGGAAAATATGAAAAATTGATATTCGGTAGAGTTTCTGGAGTAATACTACAATATTGTCATAGTCTGAGAAATTAAATGATTTGAAACATGTATCAAATAGAATTGAGACCTATCTCTTTATTTATTAATAATCGAAATCATAATTTCAAATCACCTGTCCGTAAGAATGAAATATCATAACGCATAAAACGATGTTATCTAAATGTAAAACGTTCAATCATATTCTATTGGATGAGAGGTGATATATTTATTGCACTTCCTACTAGAGTTATCTGTATTATCGATAGTTTAAAGCAGACTACGGATTTCTTTGGATTATCTACTGAATATCTTAAAGAATTTGATAGTAGTTTTCGATTGTGTTTTGTTGGCATTTTCAATTCGGTTTCACTCAGTGGTCTTCAAAGTTTGCCGACTCACTGATACCTTAGTTAAATTAAAACTATTAAGCTCTTTCACTGAATCCCTACAGAAAAATGCATATTAAATAATAAATAACCTAGGTAAATTATTGTTAGATATAAATACTTATTGTGTAGGTATTTCAAGAAAATTTTTATAGTTTTTATATTTAACAGACGATCTCACAACTTTAACAGACGATCGTTAACAGACGATAACAGACGATCTCACATCAGGAAGATCTCACAACTTTAGTGCATTATTTTGGTTAATTGAGATGACAAAATTACAGGAGGCTCCTAAGTGATAGTTTAAAGGGAAGAAATGAAAAGGGTAGCTACACAAATTTCTAGAAACCAGCTCTTGGGTGCTGGCTTGCGATCGACTAACGAAAAGTAGGGAAGCATCCTTATAAAAGCGAATTTTTAGAGGTTGTAACAAACTTACTTATAAAATAAAAGAAAAATAAACATAATTGGCGCAGCCTATATAGAATAAGGTTCCGCGTATAGAAATGTGTGTCCGTATGTATTATTTGTATTATTGTGTGTATTAAATAAATATGATAGGATACTCTTTTCCTATCCTATTTTTAAAATAATGATGTCATAACAACTTGGTACGATTAGTAAATTAATTGAGGAATTAACTAGTGTAATAAACAAATCTGAAAGCGTTATTAAATATATTTTTCCGTTGTATTTAAATTAAAAGATTATTTAAAACGTATTTGTAATAATTACGTATTGATTATAAATGTAAACAAATAGGCTAATGAATAATGACCGCTGTGCGCTATGAAATGATTTAAGTAGAGATTTTTGGGATGCATGTACCGGTACATATGTTCGATAGAGAGAGAGAGAGAGAGAGAGAAATGATCCTTGTCTTTTTGTGCTAACGTACGTAAGCGTGCATGAATTAATATTGTCGCTGATCGTTGGTACGCACCGAAATAATATTATATCTTTTAATTTCTGTTCTCCGTGTATTAGTATTTATTGTTAATGATACTATAATTTATTTATGTGTTAACTTTCGCGAGCACACTCTTTTGTATGGATACCCGTAGCGGGTCACAACTTGATGTGTGACGATTTTCACACGTTCTGTGGCAAGCAGCTAGGTACTCATGGCTCTTGGCCTATAAATAGACCCGCTCTAAGTATTTTAAATTGAGTTTGGTCTTTGAGCTCGAGCGGGAAACAACACCGAATAGCGACCAACGACAGTAACCAGCAGTGAAGCATAAGTTTTGATAAGCAACATTATATAGCTAACATTATATTAGTTATATTGCATGTGTTTTGATTAGCTTTCTCCGTTATATCGTATGATCAGTGGCGTAACTATACCGTTCGAGGCCCGTGGCAAATTCATCGGATGGGCCCCCTCCCCCCAATATAAAG